>JAINDJ010000072.1:0-72747 GCA_019845555.1 Aristolochia fimbriata
ACCAAGATCATCTTTTTGTTCTGACTGGGTTTGAAACTAACTAAATTTAAACTTCCTTACCTTTAGGAACCAAAATCTAGGCCAAATTAAGAGTTTCTAGTTGCCAAAAATTAGTGAACTAGCTTCCTTTATCTGGACCACTCGAACCAGAATCTTGTAAAAATCAGAATTTTGTGAATCTTCAAATAAATCCTTAAATATGGCTGGCGGGGTCAATCATCGAGATCATAAAGTTCTCTATGCTTATTGTAATGTGGCCCGACATCATAAAACAGATGGCTTTACTTAAGCGAATTACTTTTCTTAACCATATACCTGTTCTAAATCTTTTTCAAAAGAAATAGGTCATAATCGAGGGGACTCTCTATTGGTGAGATGGTTATCAGGTTTCCTTTCTTTATCACTAATACAAAGGGCTAATAAATTCTCAACTAGGTGATCAACATATCACTAGTCCAAGTGGGAAGAATTACAACTCATGGAGAACCTGGTTGCTTGCTAATTTTGAAACAGGATACATGTTGGCAAAATATCAAGTGATGGTTTAGATGGCCGAATATGCATTATATGTTTACCCTTGAAGCGATTTATGCAAATAATGAACCAATCTAAGTTAAGCAAGATGGGAACGTATATTATGCATAACATAATAGTTTGTGATAAACAATCTACTAATAAGATATGTTAACTTTATAGGGCCAAATACCTCTCCAACCACTGAAAAAATTATTCCGCTTAACTAGTTTATTATATAGAATGAGAAAGTAAGTTATGTATAAAATTTTAGTATGTTATAGACTATTAAATAATATGTTATGCCAGCTTAAAAAAAGACCAAACGCCCTTTAACCTTGTGAAATTGGTAAAAATCATTAACAAGAATGTTAAGCATAATAGAAAGTATGTTATGTAATATATTAGAATGTTATAGACCATAGACTAATATGTTATGGCAGTTTTATAAGTCAAACACCCTTAACCACAAGAAATTATATCACTAACTAGTTTATTATGAAATTGGAAAAGTAGATTTTGCATATTTTAATAATAAGTTAAGGACCGCTCACTAATATGTTATTCCATCTTCATTGGGCAAAACCGGCAAGTTCGGTAAGGAGGGCGCGTATCGCACACACATGACTCGATATTTTGTCAACATTTATCCTGGTTCAATAATTAGCAAAAATAGCTCAATGATCATAATTTTCCTAAAACCAAATAATGCATACCATCCATCAAATGACTGAAAATAAAGGCATATAGAACTTGGGTCCCATAGCTAACTTCTTCATCAGAGTACATATCACTATCTACAATATAGGCAAAATGAGGAGGATGGTACACTGAAATTTAAACTGACAAATTTAATTTGTGACATTAACTATTTATACTTTTCTCCCAACCACAATGCTAATATGGCTTTGTCATCGTGATTCCTCTCAAAAGGCCACTATTTTTGTTAATTGAAAATTGATTATTCTTGTATCTTGTTCTCTGTTTGGCCTCCTCAAGAATCATAAGATCATCTTTTTTTTTAGTTCTCCTATTGCTTCCGAGATTTGAAATAACCTTCAAATTTAGACTCCCCTTTTTACCTTTAGGAACCAAAATCTAGGCCAAATTACGTGGGATTTCTGAATTGCCAAAAATTAGCTTAATCCCATCTTCATATTATCCGACCGAACCAAGATACCATAAAATCTAGTTTCATGAATCTTCAAACAAATCCTTAAATATGGCTGGGGTCAATCATCAGAGATCATCAAGGTTCTCTATGCTTATTGTAATGTGGCCCCATCATCATAAAACATATGGCTTTACTTAAGCGAATTACTTTTTCTTAACCCTATACCTGCTCCAAATCTTTTTTTCGAAGAAATAGGTCATAATCCGTGGGGAGTCTCTATTGGTGGTCAAGTGTATCAAGGGGTTGCTACCTCACTTATGCCACTAATACAAAGGCGGTAATAAATTCTCAACTAGGTGATCAATATATCACTAGTCAACTGGGAGAATTACAACTCATGGAGCAACTGGTTGCTTAATTTTGAAGCACAGATATATGTTGACAAAGTATCAAGTGATGGATTCATGGCTAATATAATGATATGTTTACCCTTGAATCAATTTATACAATTAATAAAGAACCAATCCAAGTTAAGCAAGATGGGAACATGATATTATGCATAACATAATAGTTTTTGGTATAGAATCTACTAATATGTTTTGTTTTGCTTTATAGGGCCAAATACCTCTCAACCACTAAATATAATTCCACTAACAAGTTTAATATATAGAATGAGAAAGTAAGTTATATATAAAATTTTAGTATGTTATAGACTATTAACTAATATGTTATACCAGCTTAAAAAGACCAAACGCCCTTTTAACCTTTGTGAAATTTAGCATTAACTAGAATGTTAAGCATAATAGAAAAGTATGTTATGCATAATATATTAGAATGTTATACACCATAGACTTATATGTTATGGCAGTTTCATAATCAAACACCCTTCAACCACAAGAAATTATGTCACTAACTAGTATATTATGTGGAATTGAAAAGTAGATTATGCATATTTTAATAGTATTTTATTGACCGCTAACTAATATGTTATTCCATCTTCATTGGCTAAACGGTCTGGTGTTATGAAGGGCACCTTCATCGAAAGCACACATTCCGATATTTTGTCAACATTTATCCATGGTTCAATATTTAGGCAAAAAAAGTTCTACGAGTCATAATTTTTCAGAACCCAAATAATGCAATACCATCCCACAAATGACTGAAAATACTAGCATATAGAACTTGTGTCCCATAGGTAACTTCTTCATCAAGAGTGCATATCACTATTTACAATATAGGCAAAGTGAAGAGGAGGGTATTAATGAAATTTAAACTTCAAATTTAATTTGCTGTAACATTAACTATTTATATTTTCTCCCAAGCACAATGCAAATATGGCTTTGTCTTCTGATTCCCTTCGAAGGCCTCTGTTTGTGTTAATTGAAAATTGATTGTTACCGCATCATGTTCTCTCTTTTTGGCCTCCAAAGAAAACACAAGATCATCTTTTTTTGTTCTCCTATTGCTTACTAGATTTGAAATAACCTTCAAATTTAAACTTCCTTACCTTTAGAAACAAAATCTAGGCCAAATTAGGGGGATTTCCTGAATTGCCAAAAATTAGTGAACCCCAACTTCCTTTTTATCTGGACCCTCCGAACCAAGATACTATAAAATCAAATTTTGACGAATCTTCAAACAAATCCTTAAATATCGGCACGGGTCAATCATCAGAGATCATAAAGGTTCTCTCTATGCTTATTGTAATGTGGCCCTACATCATAAAACAGATGGCTTTACTTTAAGCTAATTACTTTTCTTAACCATATACCTGTTCTAAATCTTTTTCAAAAGAAATAGGTCATAATCGGGGGGGACTCTCTATTGGTGGTCAAGTGTATCAAGGGGTTGCTACCTCACTTATGCCACTAATACAAAGGCTAATAAATTCTCAACTAGGTGATCAACATATCACTAGTCAAGTAGGAGAATTACAACTCATGGAGCAACTGGTTGCTAATTTTTGAAGCACGGATACATGTTGGCAAAATATCAAGTGATGGTTTCGATGGCTTAATATCATTATATGTTTACCCTTGAACCGATTTATGCAAATAATAATGAACCAATCCTAAGTTAAGCAAGATGGGAGGCATTATATTATGCATATCATAATAGTTTGTGATAAACAATCTACTAATAAGATATGTTAACTTTATAGGGCCAAATACCTCTCAACCAATTAAAAATTATTCCGCTAACTAGTTTATTATATAGAATGAGAAAGTAAGTTATGTATAAAATTTTAGTATGTTATAGACTATTAAATAATATGTTATGCCAGCTTAAAAGACCAAACGCCCTTTAACCTTGTGAAATTGTACCATTAACAAGAATGTTAAGCATAATAGAAAAGTATGTTATGTAATATATTAGAATGTTATAGACCATAGACTAATATGTTATGGCAGTTTTATAAAGTCAAACACCCTTCAACCACAAGAAATTATATCACTAACTAGTATATTATGTGAAATTGGAAAGTAGATTTTGCATATTTTAATAATAAGTTATAGACCGCTCACTAATATGTTATTCCATCTTCATTGGGCAAAACCGGTGTTCAGTTAAGTGAGGGGCACTTTCATCGCGAGCACACATGACTCGATATTTTGTCAACATTTATCCTTGGTTCAATAATTAGGCAAAAAATAGCTCAATGAGTCATAATTTTTTCCTAAACCAAATAATGCATACCATCCATCAAATGACTGAAAATAGTAGCATATAGAACTTGGGTCCCATAGCTAACTTCTTCATCAAGAGTACATATCACTATCTACAATATAGGCAAAATGAGGAGGATGGTACACTCAAATTTAAACTGACAAATTTAATTTGGTCTGACATTAACTATTTATACTTTTCTCCCAACCACATTGCTAATATGGCTTTGATAATGGTGATTCCTTGATACTATTTTTGTTAATTGAAAATTGATTGTTCTTGTATCTTGTTCTCTCTGTTTGGCCTCTGAGAAGAATCATAAGATCATCTTTTTTAGTTCTCTAATGCTTCGAGATTTAAATAACCTTCAAATGGAACTCCACCAGCTTTAGAACCAAAATCTAAGAGCCAAAGTGCAGGATTTCCTGAATTACCAAAAAGTGCTTGAATCCATCTTCATAATATCTGGACCCTCGAACCAAGATACCATAAAATCTAAGTACGATGAATCTTCAAACAAATCATAAATATATCGCTGGCTTGAGGTCAATCATCAGGAATCATCAAGGTTCTCTATGCTGTGTAATGTGGCCCCTACATCAAAAAACATATGGCTTTTTACTTAAGCGAATTACTTTTTCTTAACCCTATACCTGTTTTCCAAATCTTTTCGAGAAGAAATAGGTCATAATCAGGGGTCTCTATTGGTGGTCAAGTGTATCAAGGGGTTGCTACCTCACTTATGCCACTAATACAAAGCGGATAATAAATTCTCAACTAGGTGATCAACATATCACTAGTCAACTGGGAGGAATTACAACTCATGGAGCAACTGGTTGCTAAATTTTTGAAACACAGATATATGTTGACAAAAGTATCAAGTGATGGATTAGATTCGGCGATATCATTATGTTCACCCTTGAATCAATTTATACAATTAATAAAAGAACTAATCCTAAGTTAAGCAAGATGGGAGCATTATATTATGCATAACATAATAGTTTTGGTATAGAATCTACTAATATGTTTTTTGTTTGCTTTTATAGGGCCAAAATACCTCTCAACCACGAAATATAATTCCACAAAACAAGTTTAATATAGAATGAGAAAGTAAAGTTATATATAAAATTTTAGTATGTTTTAGACTATTAACTAATATGTTATACCAGCTTAAAAGACCAAGCGCCCTTTAACCTTGTTAATTGTAGCATTAACTAGAATGTTAAGCATAATAGAAAAGTATGTTATGCATAATATATTAGAATGTTACATACACCATGAACTTATATGTTATGGCAGTTTCATAAATCAAACACCCTTCAACCACAAGAAATTATATCACTAACTAGTATATTATGTGGAATTGGAAGTAGATTATGCATATTTTAATAGTATTTTATAGACCGTTAACTAATATGTTATTCCATCTTCATTGGGCTAAACGGGTCTGGTGTTAAGAAATTAAGGGGCACCTTCATTGTAGCACACATGACTTCGATATTTTGTCAACATTTATCCATGGTTCAATATTTAGGCAAAAAAAGTTCTCACAGTCATAATTTTTCGTAAACCAAATAATTCATACCATCCCACAAATGACTGAAAATACTAGCATATAAAACTTGGGTCCCATAGGTAACTTCTTCATCAAGAGTACATATCACTATTTACAATATAGGCAAAATGAGGAGGGAGGGTACACTGAAATTTAAACTCATAAATTTAATTTGCTGTAACATTAACTATTTATACTTTTCTCCCAAGAACAATGCAAATATGGCTTTTGTCTTAGGTGATTCCCTTGAAAGGCCTCTGTTTGAGTTAATTGAAAATTTATTATTCTTGCGTATCATGTTCTCTGTTTGGCCTCTGAGAAACACAAGATGATCTTTTTTAGTTCTCTATTGCTTCCTAGGAAGAAATAACCTTCAAATTTAAACTTCCTTACCTTCTGAACCAAAATCTAGGCCAAACCTGGGGATTTCCTGAATTGCCAAAAATTAGTGAACCTAACTTCACATTATCTGGACCCTCGAACCAAGATACCATAAAATCTAATTTTTTGTGAATCTTCAAACAAATCCTTAAATATCATTTTGGTGGAGATCAATCATCAGAGATCATCAAGGTTCTCAATGCTTATTGTAATGTGGCCCCTACATCATAAAACAGATAGCTTTTCTTGGCGAATTACTTTTTCTTAACCATATACTTGTTTCCAAACCTTTTTTGAAAGAAATAGGTCATAATCAGGGGACTCTCTATTGGTGGTCCAAGTGTATCAAGGGGTTGCTACCTCACTTATGCCACTAATACAAAGGGGCTAATAAATTCTCAACTAGGTGATCAAAATATAAGCTAGTCAACTAGGAGAATTACAACTCATGGAGCAACTGGTTGCTAAATTTTGAACACAGATATATGTTGACAAAATATCAAGTGATGGATTGATGGTGAATATAATGATATGTTTACCCTTGAACCGATTTATACTATTAATAATGAACCAATCCTAAGTTAAGCAAGATGGGAGCGTATATTATGCATAACATAATAGTTTTTGATATACAATCTCTGATTATGATATGTTTGCTTTATAGGGCATAATACCTCTCAACCGAAAAATAATTCCACTAACAAGTTTCTTATATAGAATGAAAGTATGTTATGTATAAAATTTTAGTTTGTTATAGACTATTAACTTAATATGATATGCCAGCCCAAAAAAGACCTGTAAACGCCTTTGACCTTGTGAAATTGTACCATTACCTAGAATGTTAAGCATAATAGAAAAAAGTATATTTATGCATAATATATTAGAATGTTATAGACCATAGAGTAATATGTTATGGCAGTTTCATAAAGCCAAACACCCTTCAACCACAAGAAATTATATCACTAACTAGTATATTATGTGGAATTGGAAAGTAGATTATGCATATTTTAATAGTATGTTATAGACCATTAACTAATATGTTATTCCATCTTCATTGGGCCAAACCCGGTCTGGTGTTAAGTGAGGGGCACTTTCATCGTAGCACACATGAGTCGATATTTTGTCAACATTGATCCATGGTTGATATTTAGGCAAAAATAGTTCTATGAGTCATAATTTTCCTAAACCAAATAATGCATACCATCCCTCAAATGACTGAAAATACTAGCATATAGAACTTGGGTGCATAGGTAACTTCTTCATCAAGAGTACAGATCACTATCTACAATATAGGCAAAATGAGGAGGTGTACACTGAAATTTAAACTCACTAATTTAATTTGGTCCGACATTACCTAGTTGTACTTTTCTCCCAAGCAAAATGCTAATATGGCATTTGTCTTAGTGATTCCCCTTTGAAAGGCCTCTGTTTTTGTTATTGAAAATTGATTATTCTTGCATCATGTTCTCTACGTTTGGCCTCCAAAGAAACACAAGATCATCTTTTTTTAGTTCTCTATTCCTTCCTAGATTTGAAAATAACCTTCAAATTTAAACTCCCTTACCTTTAGGAACCAAAATCTAGGCCAAATTAAGGGATTTCCTGAATTGCCAAAAATTAGTGAAACCCAACTTCATATTATCTGGACCCTCAGAACCAAGATACCATAAAATATAATTTTGTGAATCTTCAAACAAATCCTTAAATATGCTGGTGGAGGTCAATCATCTGAGATCATCAAGGTTCTCAATGCTTATCGTAATGTGGCCCCTACATCATAAAAAACAGATGGCTTTACTTAAGCTAATTACTTTTTTTCTTAACCATATACTTGTTCCAAATCTTTTTCGAATGAAATAGGTCATTATCGGGGGACTCTCTATTGGTGGTCAAGTGTATCAAGGGGTTGCTACCTCACTTATGCCACTAATACAAAGGGGCTAATAAATTCTCAACTAGGTGATCAACATATCGCTAGTCAACTAGGAGAATTACTACTCATGGTGCAACTGGTTGCTAAATTTTAAGCACAGAGATATATGTTGACAAAATATCAAGTGATGGATTCGATGGCGAATATACGTATATGTTTACCCTTGAACCGATTTATACTATTAATAATGAACCAATCCTAAGTTAAGCAAGATGGGAACGTATATTATGCATAAAATAATAGTTTTTGATATACAATCTACTATTATGATATGTTTGCTTTATAGGGCATAATACCTCTCAACCACGAAAAATAATTCCACTAACAAGTTTATTATATAGAATGAGAAAGTATGTTATATATAAAATTTTGGTATGTTATAGACTATTAACTAATATGTTATGCCAGCTTAAAAAGACCAAACGCCCTTTAACCTTGTGAAATTGTACCATTAACAAGAATGTTAAGCATAATAGAAAAGTATGTTATGCATAACATATTACAATGTTATAGACCATAGACTAATATGTTATGGCAGTTTCATAAAGCCAAACACCCTTCAACCACAAGAAATTATATCACTAACTAATATATTATGTGGAATTGGAAATGAGATTATGCATATTTTAATAGTATGTTATAGACCGTTAACTATTAATATGTTATTCCATCTTCATTGGGACTGGCAGAGGTCTGGTGTTAAGTTAGGGGCACCTTCATCAGTAGCACACATGACTCGATATTTTGTCAACATTTATCCATGGTTCAATATTTAGGAAAAAAACAGTTCTATGAGTCATAATTTTTTAAGTAAACCAAATAATGCATACCATCCCTCAAATAACTGAAAATACTAGCATATAGAACTTGGGTCCCATAGGTAACTTCTTCATCAAGAGTACATATCACTATTTACAATATAGGCAAAATGAGGAGGAGGGTACACTGAAATTTAAACTCATAAATTTATTTAGCTGTAACATTAACTATTTATACTTTTCTCCCAAGCACAATGCAAATATGGCTTTGTCTTATTGGATTTCCTTGAAAAGGCCTCTGTTTGTGTTAATTGAAAATTTATTGTTACTGCATAATGTTCTCTGTTGGGCCTCCAAAGAAACACAAGATCATCTTTTTTTTTGTTCTCCTATTGCTTCCTAGATTTGAAATAACCTTTCAAATTTAAACTTCCTTACCTTTGGAACCAAAATCTAGGCCAAATTAGGGGATTTCCTGAATTGCCAAAAATTAGTGAACCCCAACTTCATTTTATCTGGACCCTCCAACCAAGATACCATAAAATCTAATTTTGACGAATCTTCAAACAAATCCTTAAATATCACTGGTGGAGATCAATCATCGAGATCATCAAGGTTCTCTATGCTTATTGTAATGTGGTCCCTACATCATATAACAGATAGCTTTACTTAAGCTTAATTACTTTTTCTTAACCATATACTTGTTCCAAATCTTTTCGGAAAAGAAATAGGTCATAATCCGGGGGACTCTCTATTGGTGGTCAAGTGTATCAAGGGGGTTGCTACCACTTATGCCACTAATACAAAGGGGCTAATAAATTCTCAACTAGGTGATCAACATATCACTAGTCAACTAGGAGAATTACAACTCATGGAGCAACTGGTTGCTAAATTTTGAAGTAATGATATATGTTGACAAAATATCAAGTGATGGATTCGATGGCTTAATATAACGTATATGTTTACCCTTGAACCGATTTATACTATTAATAAAGAACCAATCCTAAGTTAAGCAAGATGGGAACGTGATATTATGCATAACATATAATTTTTTGCAATAGAATCTACTAATACATGTTTTGTTTACTTTATAGGGCCAAATACCTCAACCACGAAAAATAATTCCACTAACAAGTTGAATATATAGAATGAGAAAGTAAGTTATATATAAAATTTTTGTATGTTATAGACTATTAACTAATATGTTATGCCAGCTTAAAAAGACCTAACGCCCTTTAACCTTGTGAAATTGTAGCATTAACTAGAATGTTAAGCATAATAGAAAAGTATGTTATGCATAATATATTAGAATGTTATACACCATAGACTAATATGTTATGGCAGTTTCATAAAGCCAAACACCCTTCAACCACAAGAAATTATATCACTAACTAGTATATTATGTGGAATTGGAAAGTAGATTATGCATATTTTAATAGTATGTTATAGACCGTTAACTAATATGTTATTCCATCTTCATTGGGCCAAACCGGGTCTGGTGTTAAGTGAGGGGCACTTTCATCGTAGCACACATGACTCGATATTTTGTCAACATTTATCCATGGTTCAATATTTAGGCAAAAAAGTTCTACGAGTCATAATTTTTCGTAATCCAAATAATGCATACCATCCCACAAATGACTGAAAATACTAGCATATTGAACTTGGGTCCCATAGGTAACTTCTTCATCAAGAGTACATATCACTATTTACAATATTGGCAAAATGAGGAGGAGGGTACACTGAAATTTAAACTCACAAATTTAATTTGGTGTAACATTACCTATTTATACTTTTCTCCCAAGCACAATGCAAATATGGTTTTGTCTTCGTGATTCCCTTCGAAAAGGCCTCTGTTTTTGTTTATTGAAAAATTGATTGATACTGCATCATGTTCTCTCTGTTTGGCCTCCAAAGAAACACAAGATCGTATTTTTTATGGCTTTACTTAAGCTTTAATTACTTTTTCTTAACCCTATACCTGTTCCAAATCTTTTTTTTTGAAAGAAATAGGTCATAATCCGTGGGGAGTCTCTATTGGTGGTCAAGTACACATCAAGGGGTTGCTACCTCACTTATGCCACTAATACAACGGGCTAATAAATTCTCAACTAGCTGATCAACATATCACTAGTCAACCGAGAATTACAACTCATGGAGCAACTGGTTGCTAAATTTTGAAGCAATGATATATGTTGACAAAATATCAAGTGATGGATTCGATGGCAAAATATAATTATATGTTTACCCCCTTGAACCGATTTATACAATTAATAAAGAACCAATCCTAAGTTAAGCAAGATGGGAACGATATTATGCATAACATAATAGTTTGTGATATACAATCAATTAATTTGATATGTTAACTTTATAGGGCCAAATACCTCTCAACCAATAAAAAATTAGTCCACTAACTAGTTTATTATACAGAATGAGAAAGTAAGTAATGTATAAAATTTTAGTATGTTATAGACTTTTAACTAATATGTTATGCCAGCTTAAAAAGACCAAACGCCTTTTAACCTTGTGAAATTGTACCATAAACTAGAATGTTAAGCATAAAAGAAAAGTATGTTATGCATAATATATTAGAATGTTATAGACCATAGAATATTATGTTATGGCAGTTTCATAAAGCCAAACACCCTTGAACAACAAGAAATTATATCACTAACTAGTATATTAAGTGAAATTGGAAAGTAGATTATGCATATTTTAATAGTATGTTATAGACCGCTGATTAATATGTTATTCCATCTTCATTGGGCCAAACCGGTCTATTGTTTAGTGAGGGGCACTTTCATCGAGCACACATGACTCGATATTTTGTCAACATTTATCCATAGTTCAATATTTAGGCAAAAATAGTTCTATGAGTCATAATTTTTTTCGTAAACCAAATAATGCATACCATCCCTCTAATGACTGAAAATCGCATATAGAACTTGGGTCTCATAGGTAACTTCTTCATCAAGAGTACATATCACTATCTACAATATAGGCAAAAATGAGGAGGGTACACTGAAATTTAAACTCACAAATTTAATTTGGTGTAACATTACCTATTTATACTTTTCTCCCAAGCACAATGCTAATATGGCTTTGTCTTCGTGATTCTTTTCAAAAGGCCTCTTTTTTTTTTAATTGAAAATTGATTGTTACAGCATCATGTTCTCTCCGTTTGGCCTCTGGAAGAAACACAAGATCATCTTTTTTTTTAGTTCTCCCATTGCTTCCTAGATTTGAAATAACCTACAAATTTAGACTCCCTTACCTTTAGGAACCAAAATCTAGGCCAAATTACGTGATTTCTGGAATTGGCTTAAAAATTAGCGATTCCCATCTTCATATTATCTGGACATTCCAAACCAAGATACCATAAAATCTAATTTTGACGAATCTTCAAAGAAATCCTTAAATATCGCATGAGGGGTCAATCATCAGAGATCATCAAGGTTCTGTATGCTTATTGTAATGTAGCCCCATCATCATAAAACAAATGGCTTTACTTAAGCTAATTACTTTTTCTTAACCATATACCTGTTCCAAATCTTTTTCGAAAAGAAATAGGTCATAATCCAGAGGGACTCTCTATTGGTGGTCAAGTGTATCAAGGGGCTTGCTACCTCACTTATGCCACTAATAAAAAAGGGGCTATGAAATTCTCAACTAGGTGATCAACATATCACTAGACAACTAGGAGAATTACAACTCAAGGAGCAACTGGTTGCTAATTTTGAAGCCCAGATTTATGTTGGCAAAATATCATGTGATGGATCTGATGGCTAATATAACGATATATGTTTACCCTTGAACCGATTTATGCAAATAATAATGAACCAATCCTAAGTTAAGCAAGATGGGAAAGTATATTATGCATAACATATTAGTTTGTGATATACAATCAATTAATATGATATGTTAACTTTATAGGGTCAAATACCTCTCAACCACTAAAAATTTATTCCACTAACTAGTTTGTTATATAGAATGAGAAAGTAAGTTATGTATAAAATTTTAGGATGTTATAGACTATTGACTAATATGTTATGCCAGCTTAAAAGACCAAACGCCTTTAACATTGTGAAATTGTACCATTAACTAGAATGTTAAGAATAAAAGAAAAGTATGTTATGCATAATATATTAGAATGTTATAGACCATAGACTAATATGTTATGGCAGTTTCATAAAGCCAAACACCCTTCAACCACAAGAAATTATATCACTAACTAGTATATTATGTGAAATTGGAAAGTAGATTATGCATATTTTAATAGTATGTTATAGACCGTTAACTAATATGTTATTCCATCTTCATTGGGCCAAACCGGGTCTGGTGTTAAGTGAGGGGCACTTTAATCGTAGCACACATGACTCGATATTTTGTCAACATTTATCCATTGTTCAATATTTAGGCAAATATAGTTCTATGAGTCATAATTTTTCGTAAACCAAATAATGCATACCATCCCTCAAATGAATGAAAATACTAGCATATAGAACTTGGGTCCCATAGGTAACTTCTTCATCAAGAGTACATATCACTATCTACAATATAGGCAAAATGAGGAAGAGGGTACACTGAAATTTAAACTCACAAATTTAATTTGGTGTAACATTACCTATTTATACTTTTCTCCCAAGCACAATGCTAATATGGCTTTGTCTTCGTGATTCCTTTCGAAAGGCCTCTATTTTTCTTAATTGAAAATTGATTGTTACTGCATCATGTTCTCTCTGTTTGTCCTCTGAAGAAACACAAGATCATCTTTTTATCGTTCTCCTATTGCTTCCTAGATTTGAAATAACCTTCAAAGTTAGACTCCCTTACCTTTAGGAACCAAAATCTAGGCCAAATTAAGGGATTTCCTAAATTGCCAAAAAATTAGTGAACCCCAACTTCATATTATCTGGACCCTCCGAACCAAGATACCATAAAATCTAATTTTGACGAATCTTCAAACAAATCCTTAAATATCGCTGGTGGAGGTCAATCATCAGAGATCATCAAGGTTCTCAACGCTTATTGTAATGTGGCCCCTACATCATAAAACAGATGGCTTTTACTTAAGAGAATTACTTTTTCATAACCATATACCTGTTCCAAATCTTTTTTTCGAAAAGAAATAGGTCATAATCCAGGGGGACTCTCTATTGGTGGTCAAGTTGATCAAGGGGCTTGCTACATCACTTATGCCACTAATACAAAGGGGCTAATAAATTCTCAACTAGGTGATCAACATATCACTAGTCAACTAGGAGAATTACAACTCATGGAGCAACTGGTTGCTAAATTTTGAAGCACAGATATATGTTGGCAAAATATCAAGTGATGGATTCGATGGCGAATGTACGTATATGTTTACCCTTCACCCGATTTATACAATTAATAATGAACCAATCCTAAGTTAAGCAAGATGGGAACGTATATTATGCATAACATAATAGTTTTTGATATACAATCTACTAATATGATATATTTGCTTTTTTAGGGCCAAATACGCCTAATCCACTAAAAAATAAGTCCACTAACAAGTTTATTATATAGAATGAGAAAGTAAGTTATGTATAAAATTTTAGTATGTTATAGACTATTAACTAATATGTTATGCCGGCTTAAAAAAGTCTAAACGCCCTTTAACCTTGTGAAATTGTACCATTAACAAGAATGTTAAGCATAATAGAAAAGTATGTTATGCATAACATATTACAATGTTATAGACCATAGACTAATATGTTATGGCAGTTTCATAAAGCCAAACACCCTTCAACCACAAGAAATTATATCACTAACTAATATATTATGTGGAATTGGAAATGAGATTATGCATATTTTAATATTATGTTATAGACCGTTAACAAATATGTTATTCCATCTTCATTGGCGCAAACCGGGTCTGGTGTTAAGTGAGGGGCACTTTCATCGGAGCACACATGACTCGATATTTTGTCAACATTTATCCATGGTTCTATATTTAGGCAAAAATAGTTCTATGAGTCATAATTTTTCGTATACCAAATAAGGCATACCATCCCTCAAATGACTGAAAATACTAGCATATAGAACTTGGGTCCCATAGGTAACTTCTTCATCAAGAGTACATATTACTATCTACAATATAGGCAAAATGAGGAGGAGGGTACACTGAAATTTAAACTCACAAATTTAATTTGCTGTAATATTACCAATTTACACTTTTCTCCCAAGCACAATGTTAATATGGCTTTTGCCTTTGATTCCTTTCAAAGGCCTCTGTTTTAAGTTAATTGAAAATTGATTGTTACTGCATCATGTTCTCTCTGTTTGGCCTCTGAAGAAAAACAAGATCATCTTTTTTTCAGTTCTCCTATTGCTTCCTTGATTTGCAATAACCTTCAAATTTACACTCCCTTACCTTTAGGAACCAAAATCTAGGACAAATTAAGGGATTTCCTGAATTGCCAAAAATTAGTGAACCCAACTTCATATTATCTGGACCCTCCGAACCAAGATACCATAAATTCAAATTTTGGCGAATCTTAAAACAAATCCTTAAATATCGCTCGTGGAGGTCAATCATCAGAGATCATCAAGGTTCTCCATGCTTATTGTAATGTGGCCCCTACATCATAAAACAGATGGCATTACTTAAGCGAATTACTTTTTCTTAACCATATACTTGTTCCAAATCTTTTTTCAAAAGAAATAGATCATAATCCAGGGGGACTCTCCATTGGTGGTCAAGTGTATCAAGGGGGTTGCTACCTCACTGATGCCACTAATACAGAGGGGCTAATAAATTCTCAACTAGGTGATCAACATATCACTAGTCAACTAGGAGAATTACAACTCATGGAGCAACTGGTTGCTAAATTTTGAAGCACAGATATTTGTTGGCAAAATATCAAGTGATGGATTCGATGGCTTAATATAATGATATGTTTACCCTTGAACCGATTTATACAATTAATAATGAACCAATCCTAAGTTAAGCAAGATGGGAACGTATATTATGCATAACCTAATAGTTTTTTGATATACAATCTAATATACGTATATGTTTACCCTTGAACCGATTTATACAATTAATAATGAACCAATCCTAAGTTAAGCAAGATGGGAATTATATTATGCATAACCTAATAGTTTTTTTGATATACAATCTACTAATCTGATATGTTTGCTTTATTGGGCCAAATACCTCTCTACCCACGAAAAAATAATTCCACTAACAAGTTTATTATATAGAATCAGAAAGTAAGTTATCTATAAAATTTTAGTATGTTATAGACTTTTAACTAATATGTTTTGCCAGCCAAAAAAGACCAAACGCCCTTTAACCTTGTGAAATTGTACTATTACCTAGAATGTTAAGCATAATAGAAAAGTAAGTTATGCATAATATATTACAATGTTATAGACCATAGACTAATATTTATGGCAGTTTCATAAAGCCAAACATCCTTCAACCAGAAGAAATTATATCACTAACTAGTATATTATGTGGAATAGGAAAGTAGATTATGCATATTTTAATAGTATGTTATAGACCGTTAACTAATATGTTATTCCATCTTCATTGGGCCAAACCGGGTCTGGTGTTAAGTTAGGGGCAGTTTCATCGTAGCACACATGACTCGATATTTTGTCAACATTTATCCATGGTTCAATATTTAGGAAAAAACAGTTCTATGAGTCATAATTTTTCGTAAACCAAATAATGCATACCATCCCTCAAATGACTAAAAATACTAGCATATAGAACTTGGGTCCCATAGGTAACTTCTTCATCAAGAGTACATATCACTATCTACAATATAGGCAAAATGAGGAGGAGGGTACACTGAAATTTAAACTCACAAATTTAATTTGGTGTAATATTACCTATTTATACTTTTCTCCCAAGCACAATGCTTATATGGTTTTTTTCATCGTGATTCCATTCCAAAGGCCTCTTTTTTTTAAGTTAATTGAAATTTGATTGTTCTTGCATCATGTTCTCTCTGTTTGGCCTCTGAAGAAAAACAAGATCATCTTTTTTAGTTCTCCTATTGCTTCCTAGATTTGAAATAACCTTCAAATTTACACTCCCTTGCCTTTAGGAACCAAAATCGAGGCCAAATTTGGGGATTTCCTGAATTGCCAAAAATTAGTGAACCCCAACTTCATATTATCTGGACCCTCAGAACCAAGATACCATAAAATCTAATTTTGACTTAATCTTCAAACAAATCCTTAAAATATCGCTGGTGGAGGTCAATCATCAGTGATCATCAAGGTTCTCAATGCTTATTGTAATGTGGCCCCTACATCATAAAATAGATGGCATTACTTAAGCGAATTACTTTTTCTTAACCATATACTTGTTCCAAATCTTTTTTTTGAAAAGAAATAGGTCATAATCCAGGGGACTCTCTATTGGTGGTCAAGTGTATCAAGGGGTTGCTACCTCACTGATGCCACTAATACAAAGGGGCTAATAAATTCTCAACTAGGTGATCAACATATCACTAGTCAACTAGGAGAATTACAACTCATGGAGCAACTGGTTGCTAAATTTTGAAGCACAGATATTTGTTGGCAAAATATCAAGTGATGGATTCGATGGCGAATATACGTATATGTTTACCCTTGAACCGATTTATACAATTAATAATGAACCAATCCTAAGTTAAGCAAGATGGGAACGTATATTATGCATAACCTAATAGTTTTTTGATATACAATCTAATATACGTATATGTTTACCCTTGAACCGATTTATACAATTAATAATGAACCAATCCTAAGTTAAGCAAGATGGGAACGTATATTATGCATAACCTAATAGTTTTTTGATATACAATCTACTAATCTGATATGTTTGCTTTATTGGGCCAAATACCTCTCTACCAAAAAAAATAATTCCACTAACAAGTTTATTATATAGAATCAGAAAGTAAGTTATCTATAAAATTTTAGTATGTTATAGACTTTTAACTAATATGTTTTGCCAGCTTAAAAGACCAAACGCCCTTTAACCTTGTGAAATTGTACTATTACCTAGAATGTTAAGCATAATAGAAAAGTAAGTTATGCATAATATTATTACAATGTTATAGACCATAGACTAATATTTATGGCAGTTTCATAAAGCCAAACATCCTTCAACCAGAAGAAATTATATCACTAACTAGTATATGATGTGGAATTGGAAAGTAGATTATGCATATTTTAATAGTATGTTATAGACCGTTAACTAATATGTTATTCCATCTTCATTGGGCCAAACCGGGTCTGGTGTTAAGTTAGTAGCAGTTTCATCGTAGCACACATGACTCGATATTTTGTCAACATTTATCCATGGTTCAATATTTAGGAAAAAAACAGTTCTATGAGTCATAATTTTTCGTAAACCAAATAATGCATACCATCCCTCAAATGACTAAAAATACTAGCATATAGAACTTGGGTCCCATAGGTAACTTCTTCATCAAGAGTACATATCACTATCTACAATATAGGCAAAATGAGGAGGAGGGTACACTGAAATTTAAACTCACAAATTTAATTTGGTGTAATATTACCTATTTATACTTTTCTCCCAAGCACAATGCTTATATGGCTTTTTCATCATTGATTCCATTCGAAAAGGCCTCTGTTTTTCGTTAATTGAAATTTGATTGTTACTGCATCATGTTCTCTCTGTTTGGCCTCTGAAGAAAAACAAGATCATCTTTTTTTTAGTTCTCCTATTGCTTCCTAGATTTGAAATAACCTTCAAATTTACACTCCCTTGCCTTTAGGAACCAAAATCGAGGCCAAATTTGGGGATTTCCTGAATTGCCAAAAATTAGTGAACCCCAACTTCATATTATCTGGACCCTCCGAACCAAGATACCATAAAATCTAATTTTGACGAATCTTCAAACAAATCCTTAAATATCGCTGGTGGAGGTCAATCATCAGTGATCATCAAGGTTCTTAATGCTTATTGTAATGTGGCCCCTACATCATAAAATAGATGGCATTACTTAAGCGAATTACTTTTTCTTAACCATATACTTGTTCCAAATCTTTTTTCGAAAGAAATAGGTCATAATCCAGGGGGACTCTCTATTGGTGGTCAAGTGTATCAAGGGGGTTGCTACCTCACTTATGCCACTAATACAAAGGGGCTAATAAATTCTCAACTAGGTGATCAACATATCACTAGTCAACTAGGAGAATTACAACTCATGGAGCAACTGGTTGCTAAATTTTGAAGCACAGATATATGTTGGCCAAATATCAAGTGATGGATTCGATGGCGAATATACGTATATGTTTACCCTTGAACCGATTTATACAATTAATAATGAACCAATCCTAAGTTAAGCAAGATCTAACATTATATTATGCATAATATAATAGTTTTTGATATACAATCTACTAATCTGATATGTTTGCATTATTGGGCCAAATGCCTCTCAACCACAAAAAATAATTCCACTAACAAGTTTATTATATAGAATGAGAAAGTAAGTTATGTACAAAATATTAGTATGTTATGGACTATTAACTAATATGCTGTGCCAGCTTAAAAAGACCAAACGCCCTTTAGCCTTTTGAAATTGTACCATTAACAAGAATGTTAAGCATAATAGAAAAGTATGTAATGCATAATATATTACAATGTTATAGACCATAGACTAATATGTTATGGCAGTTTCATAAAGCCAAACACCCTTCAACCACAAGAAATTATATCACTAACTAGTATATTATGTGGAATTGGAAAGTAGATTATGCATATTTTAATAGTATGTTATAGACCGTTAACTAACATGTTATTCCATCTTCGTTGGGCCAAACCTGGTCTGGTGTTAAGTGAGGGGCACTTTCATCGTAGCACACATGACTCGATATTTTGTCAACATTTATCCATGGTTCAATATTTAGGAAAAAATAGTTCTATGAGTCATAATTTTTCGTAAACCAAATAATGCATACCTTCCCTCAAATGACTGAAAATACTAACATATAGAACTTGGGTCCCATAGGTAACTTCTTCATCAAGAGTACATATCACTATCTATAACATAGGCAAAATGAGGAGGAGGGTACACTGAAATTTAAACTCACAAATTTAATTTGGTGTAATATTACCTATTTATACTTTTCTCCCAACCACAATGCTAATATGGCTTTGTCATCATTGATTCCATTCAAAAGGCCTCTGTTTTTCGTTAATAGAAAATTGATTGTTCTGGATCATGTTTCTCTGTTTGGCCTCTGAAGAAAACCAAGATCATCTTTTTTTAGTTCTCCAATTGCTTCCTAGATTTGCAATAACCTTCAAATTTCCACTCCCATACCTTTAGGAACCAAAATCTAGGACAAATTAAGGGATTTCCTGAATTGCCAAAAAATTAGTGAACCCAACTTCATATTATCTGGACCCTCGAACCAAGATACCATAAAATCAAATTTTGACGAATCTTCTAACAAATCCTTAAATATCGCTGGTGGAGGTCAATCATCAGAGATCATCAAGGTTCTCAATGCTTATTGTAATGTGGCCCCTACATCATAAAACAAATGGCATTACTTAAGTTAATTACTTTTTTTCTTAACCATATACTTGTTCCAAATCTTTTTTTCGAAAAAAATAGGTCATAATCCGGGGGACTTTCTATTGGTGGTCAAGTGTATCAAGGGGTTGCTACCTCACTGATGCCACTAATACAAAGGGGCTAATAAATTCTCAACTAGGTGATCAACATATCACTAGTCAACTAGGAGAATTACAACTCATGGAGCAACTGGTTGCTAAATTTTGAAGCACAGATATATGTTGGCAAAATATCAAGTGATGGATTCGATGGCTAATATCATTATATGTTTACCCTTGAACCGATTTATACAATTAATAATGAACCAATCCTAAGTTAAGCAAGATGGGAACATTATATTATGCATAACCTAATAGTTTTTGATATACAATCTAATATAACGTATATGTTTACCCTTGAACCGATTTATACAATTAATAATGAACCAATCCTAAGTTAAGCAAGATGGGGGCATTATATTATGCATAACATATTAGTTTTGATATACAATCTACTAATCTGATATGTTTGCTTTAAAGGGCCAAATAACTCTCAACCACGAAAAAAATAATTCCACTTACAATTTTGTTATATAGAATGAGAAAGTAAGTTATGTATAAAATTTTAGTATGTTATAGACTATTAACTAATATGTTATGGCAGCTTAAAAAGACCAAATGCCCTTTAACCTTGTGAAATTGTACCATTAACTAGAATGTTAAGCATAATAGAAAAGTATGTTATGCATAATTTATTACAATGTTATAGACCATAGACTAATATGTTATGGCAGTTTCATAAAGCCAAACACCCTTCAACCACAAGAAATTATATAACTAACTAGTATATAATATGGAATTGGAAAGTAGATTATGCATATTTTAATAGTATGTAATAGACCGTTCACTAATATGTTATTCCATCTTCTTTGGGCCAAACCGGGTCTGGTGTTAAGTTAGGGGCACTTTCATCGTAGCACACATGACTCGATATTTTGTCAACATTTATCCATGGTTCAATATTTAGGAAAAAATAGGTCTATGAGTCATAATTTTTCGTAAACCAAATAATGCATACCATCCCTCAAATGACTGAAAATACTAGCATATAGAACTTGGGTCCCATAGGTAACTTCTTCATCAAGAGGGCATATCACTATCTACAATATACGCAAAACGAGGAGGAGGGTACACTGAAATTTAAACTCACAAATTTAATTTGGTGTAATATTACCTATTTATACTTTTCTCCCAAGCACAATGCTAATATGGCTTTGTCATCGTGATTCCATTCGAAAGGCCACTGTTTTCGTTAATAGAAAATTGATTGTTACTGCATCATGTTCTCTCTGTTTGGCCTCTGAAGAAAACCAAGATCATCTTTTTTTTAGTTCTCCAATTGCTTCCTAGATTTGCAATAACCTTCAAATTTCCACTCCCATACCTTTAGGAACCAAAATCTAGGACAAATTAAGGGATTTCCTGAATTGCCAAAAATTAGTGAACCCAACTTCATATTATCTGGACCCTCCGAACCAAGATACCATAAAATCAAATTTTGTGAATCTTCTAACAAATCCTTAAATATCGCTGGTGGAGGTCAATCATCAGAGATCATCAAGGTTCTCAATGCTTATTGTAATGTGGCCCCTACATCATAAAACAAATGGCATTACTTAAGCGAATTACTTTTTCTTAACCATATACTTGTTCCAAATCTTTTTTCGAAAAAAATAGGTCATAATCCAGGGGGACTTTCTATTGGTGGTCAAGTGTATCAAGGGGGTTGCTACCTCACTGATGCCACTAATACAAAGGGGCTAATAAATTCTCAACTAGGTGATCAACATATCACTAGTCAACTAGGAGAATTACAACTCATGGAGCAACTGGTTGCTAAATTTTGAAGCACAGATATATGTTGGCAAAATATCAAGTGATGGATTCGATGGCGAATATACGTATATGTTTACCCTTGAACCGATTTATACAATTAATAATGAACCAATCCTAAGTTAAGCAAGATGGGAACGTATATTATGCATAACCTAATAGTTTTTTGATATACAATCTAATATACGTATATGTTTACCCTTGAACCGATTTATACAATTAATAATGAACCAATCCTAAGTTAAGCAAGATGGGAACGTATATTATGCATAACATATTAGTTTTTGATATACAATCTACTAATCTGATATGTTTGCTTTAAAGGGCCAAATAACTCTCAACCACCTAAAAAATAATTCCACTTACAATTTTGTTATATAGAATGAGAAAGTAAGTTATGTATAAAATTTTAGTATGTTATAGACTATTAACTAATATGTTATGGCAGCTTAAAAAGACCAAATGCCCTTTAACCTTGTGAAATTGTACCATTAACTAGAATGTTAAGCATAATAGAAAAGTATGTTATGCATAATTTATTACAATGTTATAGACCATAGACTAATATGTTATGGCAGTTTCATAAAGCCAAACACCCTTCAACCACAAGAAATTATATAACTAACTAGTATATAATATGGAATTGGAAAGTAGATTATGCATATTTTAATAGTATGTAATAGACCGTTCACTAATATGTTATTCCATCTTCTTTGGGCCAAACCGGGTCTGGTGTTAAGTTAGGGGCACTTTCATCGTAGCACACATGACTCGATATTTTGTCAACATTTATCCATGGTTCAATATTTAGGAAAAAATAGGTCTATGAGTCATAATTTTTCGTAAACCAAATAATGCATACCATCCCTCAAATGACTGAAAATACTAGCATATAGAACTTGGGTCCCATAGGTAACTTCTTCATCAAGAGGGCATATCACTATCTACAATATACGCAAAACGAGGAGGAGGGTACACTGAAATTTAAACTCACAAATTTAATTTGGTGTAATATTACCTATTTATACTTTTCTCCCAAGCACAATGCTAATATGGCTTTGTCATCGTGATTCCATTCGAAAGGCCACTGTTTTCGTTAATAGAAAATTGATTGTTACTGCATCATGTTCTCTCTGTTTGGCCTCTGAAGAAAAACAAGATCATCTTTTTTTTAGTTCTCCTATTGCTTCCTAGATTTGCAATAACCTTCAAATTTCCACTCCCATACCTTTAGGAACCAAAATCTAGGACAAATTAAGGGATTTCCTGAATTGCCAAAAATTAGTGAACCCAACTTCATATTATCTGGACCCTCCGAACCAAGATACCATAAAATCAAATTTTGACGAATCTTCTAACAAATCCTTAAATATCGCTGGTGGAGGTCAATCATCAGAGATCATCAAGGTTCTCAATGCTTATTGTAATGTGGCCCCTACATCATAAAACAAATGGCATTACTTAAGTTTAATTACTTTTTCTTAACCATATACTTGTTCCAAATCTTTTTTCGAAAAAAATAGGTCATAATCCAGGGGGACTTTCTATTGGTGGTCAAGTGTATCAAGGGGGTTGCTACCTCACTGATGCCACTAATACAAAGGGGCTAATAAATTCTCAACTAGGTGATCAACATATCACTAGTCAACTAGGAGAATTACAACTCATGGAGCAACTGGTTGCTAAATTTTGAAGCACAGATATATGTTGGCAAAATATCAAGTGATGGATTCGATGGCGAATATACGTATATGTTTACCCTTGAACCGATTTATACAATTAATAATGAACCAATCCTAAGTTAAGCAAGATGGGAACGTATATTATGCATAACCTAATAGTTTTTTGATATACAATCTAATATACATATATGTTTACCCTTGAACCGATTTATACAATTAATAATGAACCAATCCTAAGTTAAGCAAGATGGGAACGTATATTATGCATAACATATTAGTTTTTGATATACAATCTACTAATCTGATATGTTTGCTTTAAAGGGCCAAATAACTCTCAACCACGAAAAATAATTCCACTTACAATTTTGTTATATAGAATGAGAAAGTAAGTTATGTATAAAATTTTAGTATGTTATAGACTATTAACTAATATGTTATGGCAGCTTAAAAAGACCAAATGCCCTTTAACCTTGTGAAATTGTACCATTAACTAGAATGTTAAGCATAATAGAAAAGTATGTTATGCATAATTTATTACAATGTTATAGACCATAGACTAATATGTTATGGCAGTTTCATAAAGCCAAACACCCTTCAACCACAAGAAATTATATAACTAACTAGTATATAATATGGAATTGGAAAGTAGATTATGCATATTTTAATAGTATGTAATAGACCGTTCACTAATATGTTATTCCATCTTCTTTGGGCCAAACCGGTCTGGTGTTAAGTTAGGGGCACTTTCATCGTAGCACACATGACTCGATATTTTGTCAACATTTATCCATGGTTCAATATTTAGGAAAAAAAATAGGTCTATGAGTCATAATTTTTCGTAAACCAAATAATGCATACCATCCCTCAAATGACTGAAAATACTAGCATATAGAACTTGGGTCCCATAGGTAACTTCTTCATCAAGAGGGCATATCACTATCTACAATATAATAAAAAACGAGGAGGAGGGTACACTGAAATTTAAACTCACAAATTTAATTTGGTGTAATATTACCTATTTATACTTTTCTCCCAAGCACAATGCTAATATGGCTTTGTCATCGTGATTCCATTCGAAAAGGCCACTGTTTTTTCGTTAATAGAAAATTGATTGTTACTGCATCATGTTTCTCTGTTTGGCCTCTGAAGAAAAAAAACAAGATCATCATTTTTTTTAGTTCTCCTATTGCTTCCTAGATTTGCAATAACCTTCAAATTTCCACTCCCATACCTTTAGGAACCAAAATCTAGGACAAATTAAGGGATTTCCTGAATTGCCAAAAATTAGTGAACCCAACTTCATATTATCTGGACCCTCCGAACCAAGATACCATAAAATCAAATTTTGACTTAATCTTCAAACAAATCCTTAAATATCGCTGGTGGAGGTCAATCATCAGAGATCATCAAGGTTCTCAACGCTTATTGTAATGTGGCCCCTACATCATAAAACAGATGGCTTTACTTAAGAGAATTACTTTTTCTTAACCATATACCTGTTCCAAATCTTTTTTTTCGAAAGAAATAGGTCATAATCTAGGGGACTCTCTATTGGTGGTCAAGTGTATCAAGGGGCTTGCTACATCACTTATGCCACTAATACAAAGGGGCTAATAAATTCTCATCTAGGTGATCAACATATCACAAGTCACCTAGGAGAATTACAACTCATGGAGCATCTGGTTGCTAAATTTTGAAGCACAGATATATGTTGGAAAAATATCAAGTGAAGGTTTCGATGGCTTAATATAATGTGATATGTTTACCCTTGATCCGATTTATACAATTAATAATGACCAATCCTAAGTTAAGCAAGATGGGAACGTATATTATGCATAACATAATAGTTTTTTGATATACAATCTACTAATCTGATATGTTTGCTTTATTGGGCCAAATACCTCTCAACCACAAAAAATAATTCCACTAACAAGTTTATTATATAGAATCAGAAAGTAAGTTATGTATAAAATTTTTGTATGTTATAGACTTTTAACTAATATGTTATGCCAGCTTAAAAAGACCTAACGCCCTTTAACATTGTGAAATTGTACCATAAACTAGAATGTTAAGCATAAAAGAAAAGTATGTTATGCATAATATATTAGAATGTTATAGACCATAGAATATTATGTTATGGCAGTTTCATAAAGCGAAACACCCTTGAACAACAAGAAATTATATCACTAACTAGTATATTAAGTGTAATTGGAAAGTAGATTATGCATATTTTAATAGTATGTTATAGACCGTTAACTAATATGTTATTCCATCTTCATTGGGCCAAACCGGGTCTGGTGTTTAGTGAGGGGCACTTTCATCGAAAGCACACATGACTCGATATTTTGTCAACATTTATCCATAGTTCAATATTTAGGCAAAAATAGTTCTATGAGTCATAATTTTTAAGTAAACCAAATAATGCATACCATCCCTCAAATGACTGAAAATACTAGCATATAGAACTTGGGTCCCATAGGTAACATCTTCATCAAGAGTACATATCACTATCTACAATATACGCAAAATGAGGAGGAGGGTACACTGAAATTTAAACTCTCAAATTTAATTTGGTGTAATATTACCTATTTATACTTTTCTCCCAAGCACAATACTAATATGGCTTTGTCTTCGTGATTCCTTTCGAAAGGCCTCTGTTTTCGTTAATTGAAAATTGATTGTTATTGCATCATGTTCTCTCTGTTTGGCCTCTGAAGAAAAATAAGATCATCTTTTTTTTAGTTCTCCTATTGCTTCCTAGATTTGCAATAACCTTCAAATTTACACTCCCTTACCTTTAGGAACCAAAATCTAGGACAAATTAAGGGATTTTCTGAATTGCCAAAAATTAGTGAACCCAACTTCATATTATCTGGACCCTCCGAACCAAGATACCATAAAATCAAATTTTGACGAATCTTCAAACGAATCATGAAATATCGCTGGTGGAGGTCAATCATCAGAGATCATCAAGGTTCTCAATGCTTATTGTAATGTGGCCCCTACATCATAAAACAAATGGCATTACTTAAGCGAATTACTTTTTCTTAACCATATACTTGTTCCAAATCTTTTTTCAAAAGAAATAGGTCATAATCCAGGGGGACTCTCTATTGGTGGTCAAGTGTATCAACGGGGTTGCTACCTCACTTATGCCACTAATACAAAGGGCTAATAAATTCTCAACTAGGTGATCAACATATCACTAGTCAACTAGGAGAATTACAACTCATGGAGCAACTGGTTGCTAAATTTTGAAGCACCGATATATGTTGGCAAAATATCAAGTGATGGATTCGATGGCGAATATACATATATGTTTATCCTAGAACCGATTTATACAATTAATAATGATCCAATCCTAAGTTAAGCAAGATGGGAACGTATATTATGCATAACATATTAGTTTTTGATATACAATCTACTAATCTGATATGTTTGCTTTATAGGGCCAAATACCTCTCAACCACGAAAAATAATTCCACTAACAAATTTGTGATATAGAATGAGAAAGTAAGTTATGTATAAAATTTTAGTATGTTATAGACTATTAACTAATATGTTATGGCAGCTTAAAAAGACCAAACGCCCTTTAACCTTGTGAAATTGTACCATGAACTATGTTGTTAACCATAATAGAAAAGTATGTTATGCATAATATATTACAATGTTATAGACCATAGACTAATATGTTATGGCAGTTTCATAAAGCCAAACACCCTTCAACCACAAGAAATTATATCACTAACTAGTATATTATATGGAATTGGAAAGTAGATTATGCATATTTTAATAGTATGTTATAGACCGTTAACTAATATGTTATTCCATCTTCATTGGGCCAAACCGGGTCTGGTGTTAAGTTAGGGGCACTTTCATCGTAGCACACATGACTCGATATTTATTCAACATTTATCCATGGTTCAATATTTAGGAAAAAATAGTTCTATGAGTCATAATTTTTTGTAAACCAAATAATGCATACCATCCCTCAAATGACTGAAAATACTAACATATAGAACTTGGGTCCCATAGGTAACTTCTTCATCAAGAGTACATATCACTATCTATAATATAGGCAAAATGAGGAGGAGGGTACACTGAAATTTAAACTCACAAATTTAATTTGGTGTAATATTACCTATTTATACTTTTCTCCCAAGCACAATGCTAATATGGCTTTGTCATCGTGATTCCATTCAAAAGGCCTCTGTTTTCGTTAATAGAAAATTGATTGTTACTTGCATCATGTTCTCTCTGTTTGGCCTCTGAAGAAAAACCAAGATCATCTTTTTTTTAGTTCTCCTATTGCTTCCTAGATTTGCAATAACCTTCAAATTTCCACTCCCATACCTTTAGGAACCAAAATCTAGGACAAATTAAGGGATTTTCTGAATTGCCAAAAATTAGTGAACCCAACTTCATATTATCTGGACCCTGCGAACCAAGATACCATAAAATCAAATTTTGACGAATCTTCAAACAAATCATTAAATATCGCTGGTGGAGGTCAATCATCAGAGATCATCAAGGTTCTCAATGCTTATTGTAATGTGGCCCCTACATCATAAAACAAATGGCATTACTTAAGTTTAATTACTTTTTTTCTTAACCATATACTTGTTCCAAATATTTTTTCAAAAGAAATAGGTCATAATCCAGGGGGACTCTCTATTGGTGGTCAAGTGTATCAACGGGGTTGCTACTTCACTTATGCCACTAATACAAAGGGGCTAATAAATTCTCAACTAGGTGATCAACATATCACAAGTCAACTAGGAGAATTACAACTCATGGAGCAACTGGTTGCTAAATTTTGAAGCACAGATATATGTTGGCAAAATAGCAAGTGATGGATTCGATGGCGAATATACATATATGTTTATCCTAGAACCGATTTATACAATTAATAATGATCCAATCCTAAGTTAAGCAAGATGGGAACGTATATTATGCATAACATATTAGTTTTTGATATACAATCTACTAATCTGATATGTTTGCTTTATAGGGCCAAATACCTCTCAACCACGAAAAATAATTCCACTAACAAATTTCTTATATAGAATGAGAAAGTAAGTTATGTATAAAATTTTAGTATGTTATAGACTATTAACTAATATGTTATGGCAGCTTAAAAAGACCAAACGCCCTTTAACCTTGTGAAATTGTACCATGAACTAGAATGTTAACCATAATAGAAAAGTATGTTATGCATAATATATTACAATGTTATAGACCATAGACTAATATGTTATGGCAGTTTCATAAAGCCAAACACCCTTCAACCACAAGAAATTATATCACTAACTAGTATATTATATGGAATTGGAAAGTAGATTATGCATATTTTAATAGTATGTTATAGACCGTTAACTAATATGTTATTCCATCTTCATTGGGCCAAACCGGTCTGGTGTTAAGTTAGGGGCACTTTCATCGAAAGTAGCACACATGACTCGATATTTATTCAACATTTATCCATGGTTCAATATTTAGGAAAAAAATAGTTCTATGAGTCATAATTTTTGTAAACCAAATAATGCATACCATCCCTCAATGACTGAAAATACTAACATATAGAACTTGGGTCCCATAGGTAACTTCTTCATCAAGAGTACATATCACTATCTATAATATAGGCAAAATGAGGAGGAGGGTACACTGAAATTTAAACTCACAAATTTAATTTGGTGTAATATTACCTATTTATACTTTTCTCCCAAGCACAATGCTAATATGGCTTTGTCATCGTGATTCCATTCGAAAGGCCTCTGTTTTCGTTAATAGAAAATTGATTGTTACTGCATCATGTTCTCTCTGTTTGGCCTCTGAAGAAAAACCAAGATCATCTTTTTTTTAGTTCTCCTATTGCTTCCTAGATTTGCAATAACCTTCAAATTTCCACTCCCATACCTTTAGGAACCAAAATCTAGGACAAATTAAGGGATTTCCTGAATTGCCAAAAATTAGTGAACCCAACTTCATATTATCTGGACCCTCCGAACCAAGATACCATAAAATCAAATTTTGACGAATCTTCTAGCAAATTCTTAAATATAAGCTGGTGGAGGTCAATCATCAGAGATCATCAAGGTTCTCAATGCTTATTGTAATGTGGCCCCTACATCATAAAACAGATGGCATTACTTGCTTAATTACTTTTTTTAACCATATACTTGTTCCAAATATTTTTTCGAAAAAAATAGGTCATAATCCAGGGGGACTTTCTATTGGTGGTCAAGTGTATCAAGGGGGTTGCTACCTCACTGATGCCACTAATACAGAGGGGCTAATAAATTCTCAACTAGGTGATCAACATATCACTAGTCAACTAGTAGAATTACAACTCATGGAGCAACTGGTTGCTAAATTTTGAAGCACAGATATATGTTGGCAAAGTATCAAGTGATGGATTCGATGGCGAATATACGTATATGTTTACCCTTGAACCGATTTATACAATTAATAATGAACCAATCCTAAGTTAAGCAAGATGGGAACGTATATTGTGCATAACCTAATAGTTTTTTGATATACAATCTACTAATCTGATATGTTTGCTTTATTGGGCCAAATACCTCTCAACCACGAAAAATAATTCCACTAACAAGTTTATTATATAGAATCAGAAAGTAAGTTATGTATAAAATTTTAGTATGTTATAGACTTTTAACTAATATGTTATGCCAGCTTAAAAAGACCAAACGCCCTTTAACATTGTGAAATTGTACTATTACCTAGAATGTTAAGCATAATAGAAAAGTAAGTTATGCATAATATATTACAATGTTATACACCATAGACTAATATTTATGGCAGTTTCATAAAGCCAAACACCCTTCAACCACAAGAAATTATATCACTAACTAGTATATTATGTGGAATTGGAAAGTAGATTATGCATATTTTAATAGTATGTTATAGATCGTTAACTAATATGTTATTCCATCTTCATTAGGCCAAACCGGTCTGGTGTTAAGTTAGGGGCAGTTTCATCGTAGCACACATGACTCGAGATTTTGTCAACATTTATCCATGGTTCAATATTTAGGAAAAAACAGTTCTATGAGTCATAATTTTTCGTAAACCAAATAATGCATACCATCCATCAAATGACTGAAAATACTAGCATATAGAACTTGGGTCCCATAGGTAACTTCTTCATCAAAAGTACATATCACTATCTACAATATACACAAAATGAGGAGGGTACACTGAAATTTAAACTCACAAATTTAATTTGGTGTAATATTACCTATTTATACTTTTCTCCCAAGCACAATACTAATATGGCTTTGTCTTCGTGATTCCTTTCGAAAGGCCTCTGTTTTCGTTAATTGAAAATTGATTGTTACTGCATCATGTTCTCTCTGTTTGGCCTCTGAAGAAAAACCAAGATCATCTTTTTTTTAGTTCTCCTATTGCTTCCTAGATTTGCAATAACCTTCAAATTTACACTCCCTTACCTTTAGGAACCAAAATCTAGGACAAATTAAGGGATTTCCTGAATTGCCAAAAATTAGTGAACCCAACTTCATATTATCTGGACCCTCCGAACCAAGATACCATAAAATCAAATTTTGACGAATCTTCAAACAAATCCTTAAATATCGCTGGTGGACGTCAATCATCAGAGATCATCAAGGTTCTCAATGCTTATTGTAATGTGGCCCCTAAATCATAAAACAGATGGCATTACTTAACCGAATTACTTTTTCTTAACCATATACTTGTTCCAAATCTTTTTTCAAAAGAAATAGGTCATAATCCAGGGGGACTCTCTATTGGTGGTCAAGTGTATCAACGGGGTTGCTACCTCACTTATGCCACTAATACAAAGGGGCTAATAAATTCTCAACTAGGTGATCAACATATCACTAGTCAACTAGGAGAATTACAACTCATGGAGCAACTGGTTGCTAAATTTTGAAGCACAGATATATGTTGGCAAAATATCAAGTGATGGATTCGATGGCGAATATACGTATATGTTTATCCTAGAACCGATTTATACAATTAATAATGAACCAATCCTAAGTTAACCAAGATGGGAACGTATATTATGCATAACATATTAGTTTTTGATATACAATCTACTAATCTGATATGTTTGCTTTAAAGGGCCAAATAACTCTCAACCACGAAAAAAAATAATTCCACTTACAATTTTGTTATATAGAATGAGAAAGTAAGTTATGTATAAAATTTTAGTATGTTATAGACTATTAACTAATATGTTATGGCAGCTTAAAAAGACCAAATGCCCTTTAACCTTGTGAAATTGTACCATTAACTAGAATGTTAAGCATAATAGAAAAGTATGTTATGCATAATTTATTACAATGTTATAGACCATAGACTAATATGTTATGGCAGTTTCATAAAGCCAAACACCCTTCAACCACAAGAAATTATATAACTAACTAGTGTATTATATGGAATTGGAAAGTAGATTATGCATATTTTAATAGTATGTTATAGACCGTTCACTAATATGTTATTCCATCTTCTTTGGGCCAAACCGGGTCTGGTGTTAAGTTAGGGGCACTTTCATCGTAGCACACATGACTCCATATTTTGTCAACATTTATCCATGGTTCAACATTTAGGAAAAAATAGGTCTATGAGTCATAATTTTTAAGTAAACCAAATAATGCATAGCATCCCTCAAATGACTGAAAATACTAGCATATAGAACTTGGGTCCCATAGGTAACTTCTTCATCAAGAGTACATATCACTATCTACAATATACATAAAATGAGGAGGAGGGTACACTGAAATTTAAACTCACAAATTTAATTTGGTGTAATATTACCTATTTATACTTTTCTCCCAAGCACAATGCTAATATGGCTTTGTCATCGTGATTCCATTCGAAAAGGCCACTGTTTTCGTTAATAGAAAATTGATTGTTACTACATCATGTTCTCTCTGTTTGGCCTCTGAAGAAAAACAAGATCATCTTTTTTTTAGTTCTCCTATTGCTTCCTAGATTTGCAATAACCTTCAAATTTCCACTCCCATACCTTTAGGAACCAAAATCTAGGACAAATTAAGGGATTTCCTGAATTGCCAAAAATTAGTGAACCCAACTTCATATTATCTGGACCCTCCGAACCAAGATACCATAAAATCAAATTTTGACGAATCTTCAAACAAATCCTTAAATATCGCTGGTGGACGTCAATCATCAGAGATCATCAAGGTTCTCAATGCTTATTGTAATGTGGCCCCTAAATCATAAAACAGATGGCATTACTTAAGCGAATTACTTTTTCTTAACCATATACTTGTTCCAAATCTTTTTTCAAAAGAAATAGGTCATAATCCAGGGGGACTCTCTATTGGTGGTCAAGTGTATCAACGGGGTTGCTACCTCACTTATGCCACTAATACAAAGGGGCTAATAAATTCTCAACTAGGTGATCAACATATCACTAGTCAACTAGGAGAATTACAACTCATGGAGCAACTGGTTGCTAAATTTTGAAGCACAGATATATGTTGGCAAAATATCAAGTGATGGATTCGATGGCGAATATACGTATATGTTTATCCTAGAACCGATTTATACAATTAATAATGAACCAATCCTAAGTTAACCAAGATGGGAACGTATATTATGCATAACATATTAGTTTTTGATATACAATCTACTAATCTGATATGTTTGCTTTAAAGGGCCAAATAACTCTCAACCACGAAAAATAATTCCACTTACAATTTTGTTATATAGAATGAGAAAGTAAGTTATGTATAAAATTTTAGTATGTTATAGACTATTAACTAATATGTTATGGCAGCTTAAAAAGACCAAATGCCCTTTAACCTTGTGAAATTGTACCATTAACTAGAATGTTAAGCATAATAGAAAAGTATGTTATGCATAATTTATTACAATGTTATAGACCATAGACTAATATGTTATGGCAGTTTCATAAAGCCAAACACCCTTCAACCACAAGAAATTATATAACTAACTAGTATATTATATGGAATTGGAAAGTAGATTATGCATATTTTAATAGTATGTTATAGACCGTTCACTAATATGTTATTCCATCTTCTTTGGGCCAAACCGGTCTGGTGTTAAGTTAGGGGCACTTTCATCGTAGCACACATGACTCCATATTTTGTCAACATTTATCCATGGTTCAACATTTAGGAAAAAATAGGTCTATGAGTCATAATTTTTTCGTAAACCAAATAATGCATAGCATCCCTCAAATGACTGAAAATACTAGCATATAGAACTTGGGTCCCATAGGTAACTTCTTCATCAAGAGTACATATCACTATCTACAATATAATGCAAAATGAGGAGGAGGGTACACTGAAATTTAAACTCACAAATTTAATTTGGTGTAATATTACCTATTTATACTTTTCTCCCAAGCACAATGCTAATATGGCTTTGTCATCATTGATTCCATTCGAAAGGCCCTTGTTTTTCGTTAATAGAAAATTGATTGTTACTACATCATGTTCTCTCTGTTTGGCCTCTGAAGAAAAACAAGATCATCTTTTTTTTAGTTCTCCTATTGCTTCCTAGATTTGCAATAACCTTCAAATTTCCACTCCCATACCTTTAGGAACCAAAATCTAGGACAAATTAAGGGATTTCCTGAATTGCCAAAAATTAGTGAAAACTTCATATTATCTGGACCCTCCGAACCAAGATACCATAAAATCAAATTTTGACGAATCTTCAAACAAATCCTTAAATATCGCTGGTGGAGGTCAATCATCAGAGATCATCAAGGTTCTCAACGCTTATTGTAATGTGACCCTACATCATAAAACAGATGGCTTTACTTAAGAGAATTACTTTTTCTTAACCATATACCTGTTCCAAATCTTTTTTCGAAAGAAATAGGTCATAATCTAGGGGGACTCTCTATTGGTGGTCAAGTGTATCAAGGGGCTTGCTACATCACTTATGCCACTAATACAAAGGGGCTAATAAATTCTCATCTAGGTGGTCAACATATCACAAGTCACCTAGGAGAATTACAACTCATGGAGCATCTGGTTGCTAAATTTTGAAGCACAGATATATGTTGGAAAAATATCAAGTGAAGGTTTCGATGGCGAATATACGTATATGTTTACCCTTGATCCGATTTATACAATTAATAATGACCAATCCTAAGTTAAGCAAGATGGGAACGTATATTATGCATAACATAATAGTTTTTTGATATACAATCTACTAATCTGATATGTTTGCTTTATTGGGCCAAATACCTCTCAACCACAAAAAATAATTCCACTAACAAGTTTATTATATAGATTCAGAAAGTAAGTTATGTATAAAATTTTAGTATGTTATAGACTTTTAACTAATATGTTATGCCAGCTTAAAAAGACCTAACGCCCTTTAACATTGTGAAATTGTACCATAAACTAGAATGTTAAGCATAAAAGAAAAGTATGTTATGCATAATATATTAGAATGTTATAGACCATAGAATATTATGTTATGGCAGTTTCATAAAGCCAAACACCCTTGAACAACAAGAAATTATATCACTAACTAGTATATTAAGTGAAATTGGAAAGTAGATTATGCATATTTTAATAGTATGTTATAGACCGTTAACTAATATGTTATTCCATCTTCATTGGGCCAAACCGGGTCTGGTGTTTAGTGAGGGGCACTTTCATCGTAGCACACATGACTCGATATTTTGTCAACATTTATCCATAGTTCAATATTTAGGCAAAAATAGTTCTATGAGTCATAATTTTTCGTAAACCAAATAATGCATACCATCCCTCAAATGACTGAAAATACTAGCATATAGAACTTGGGTCCCATAGGTAACATCTTCATCAAGAGTACATATCACTATCTACAATATACGCAAAATGAGGAGGAGGGTACACTGAAATTTAAACTCTCAAATTTAATTTGGTGTAATATTACCTATTTATACTTTTCTCCCAAGCACAATACTAATATGGCTTTGTCTTCGTGATTCCTTTCGAAAGGCCTCTGTTTTCGTTAATTGAAAATTGATTGTTATTGCATCATGTTCTCTCTGTTTGGCCTCTGAAGAAAAACAAGATCATCTTTTTTTTAGTTCTCCTATTGCTTCCTAGATTTGCAATAACCTTCAAATTTACACTCCCTTACCTTTAGGAACCAAAATCTAGGACAAATTAAGGGATTTTCTGAATTGCCAAAAATTAGTGAACCCAACTTCATATTATCTGGACCCTCAGAACCAAGATACCATAAAATCAAATTTTTGTGAATCTTCAAACGAATCATTAAATATCGCTGGTGGAGGTCAATCATCAGAGATCATCAAGGTTCTCAATGCTTATTGTAATGTGGCCCCTACATCATAAAACAAATGGCATTACTTAAGTTTAATTACTTTTTCTTAACCATATACTTGTTCCAAATCTTTTTTCAAAAGAAATAGGTCATAATCCAGGGGACTCTCTATTGGTGGTCAAGTGTATCAACGGGTTGCTACCTCACTTATGCCACTAATACAAAGGGGCTAATAAATTCTCAACTAGGTGATCAACATATCACTAGTCAACTAGGAGAATTACAACTCATGGAGCAACTGGTTGCTAAATTTTGAAGCACCGATATATGTTGGCAAAATATCAAGTGATGGATTCGATGGCTAATATACATATATGTTTATCCTAGAACCGATTTATACAATTAATAATGATCCAATCCTAAGTTAAGCAAGATGGGAATTATATTATGCATAACATATTAGTTTTTGATATACAATCTACTAATCTGATATGTTTGCTTTATAGGGCCAAATACCTCTCAACCACGAAAAATAATTCCACTAACAAATTTGTGATATAGAATGAGAAAGTAAGTTATGTATAAAATTTTAGTATGTTATAGACTATTAACTAATATGTTATGGCAGCTTAAAAAGACCAAACGCCCTTTAACCTTGTGAAATTGTACCATGAACTATGTTGTTAACCATAATAGAAAAGTATGTTATGCATAATATATTACAATGTTATAGACCATAGACTAATATGTTATGGCAGTTTCATAAAGCCAAACACCCTTCAACCACAAGAAATTATATCACTAACTAGTATATTATATGGAATTGGAAAGTAGATTATGCATATTTTAATAGTATGTTATAGACCGTTAACTAATATGTTATTCCATCTTCATTGGGCCAAACCGGGTCTGGTGTTAAGTTAGGGGCACTTTCATCGTAGCACACATGACTCGATATTTATTCAACATTTATCCATGGTTCAATATTTAGGAAAAAATAGTTCTATGAGTCATAATTTTTTGTAAACCAAATAATGCATACCATCCCTCAAATGACTGAAAATAATAACATATAGAACTTGGGTCCCATAGGTAACTTCTTCATCAAGAGTACATATAACTATCTATAATATAGGCAAAATGAGGAGGAGGGTACACTGAAATTTAAACTCACAAATTTAATTTGGTGTAATATTACCTATTTATACTTTTCTCCCAAGCACAATGCTAATATGGCTTTGTCATCATTGATTCCATTCGAAAAGGCCTCTGTTTTTCGTTAATAGAAAATTGATTGTTACTGCATCATGTTCTCTCTGTTTGGCCTCGAAGAAGAAAAACCAAGATCATCTTTTTTTAGTTCTCCTATTGCTTCCTAGATTTGCAATAACCTTCAAATTTCCACTCCCATACCTTTAGGAACCAAAATCTGGGACAAATTAAGGGATTTTCTGAATTGCCAAAAATTAGTGAACCCAACTTCATATTATCTGGACCCTCGAACCAAGATACCATAAAATCAAATTTTGGCCGAATCTTCAAACAAATCATTAAATATCGCTGGTGGAGGTCAATCATCAGAGATCATCAAGGTTCTCAATGCTTATTGTAATGTGGCCCCTACATCATAAAACAAATGGCATTACTTAAGCGAATTACTTTTTTTTCTTAACCATATACTTGTTCCAAATCTTTTTTCAAAAGAAATAGGTCATAATCCAGTGGGACTCTCTATTGGTGGTCAAGTGTATCAACGGGTTGCTACCTCACTTATGCCACTAATACAAAGGGGCTAATAAATTCTCAACTAGGTGATCAACATATCACTAGTCAACTAGGAGAATTACAACTCATGGAGCAACTGGTTGCTAAATTTTGAAGCAACCGATATATGTTGGCAAAATATCAAGTGATGGATTAGATGGCTAATATACATATATGTTTATCCTAGAACCAATTTATACAATTAATAATGATCCAATCCTAAGTTAAGCAAGATGGGAACATTATATTATGCATAACATATTAGTTTTGATATACAATCTACTAATCTGATATGTTTGCTTTATAGGGCCAAATACCTCTCAACCACGAAAAATAATTCCACTAACAAATTTGTGATATAGAATGAGAAAGTAAGTTATGTATAAAATTTTAGTATGTTATAGACTATTAACTAATATGTTATGGCAGCTTAAAAAAGACCAAACGCCCTTTAACCTTATGAAATTGTACCATGAACTATGTTGTTAACCATAATAGAAAAGTATGTTATGCATAATATATTACAATGTTATAGACCATAGACTAATATGTTATGGCAGTTTCATAAAGCCAAACACCCTTCAACCACAAGAAATTATATCACTAACTAGTATATTATATGGAATTGGAAAGTAGATTATGCATATTTTAATAGTATGTTATAGACCGTTAACTAATATGTTATTCCATCTTCATTGGGCCAAACCGGGTGGTGTTAAGTTAGGGGCACTTTCATCGTAGCACACATGACTCGATATTTATTCAACATTTATCCATGGTTCAATATTTAGGAAAAAATAGTTCTATGAGTCATAATTTTTTGTAAACCAAATAATGCATACCATCCCTCAAATGACTGAAAATACTAACATATAGAACTTGGGTCCCATAGGTAACTTCTTCATCAAGAGTACATATCACTATCTATAATATAGGCAAAATGAGGAGGAGGGTACACTGAAATTTAAACTCACAAATTTAATTTGGTGTAATATTACCTATTTATACTTTTCTCCCAAGCACAATGCTAATATGGCTTTGTCATCGTGATTCCATTCGAAAGGCCTCTGTTTTCGTTAATAGAAAATTGATTGTTACTGCATCATGTTCTCTCTGTTTGGCCTCTGAAGAAAAACCAAGATCATCTTTTTTTTAGTTCTCCTATTGCTTCCTAGATTTGCAATAACCTTCAAATTTCCACTCCCATACCTTTAGGAACCAAAATCTAGGACAAATTAAGGGATTTTCTGAATTGCCAAAAATTAGTGAACCCAACTTCATATTATCTGGACCCTCCGAACCAAGATACCATAAAATCAAATTTTGACGAATCTTCAAACAAATCATTAAATATCGCTGGTGGAGGTCAATCATCAGAGATCATCAAGGTTCTCAATGCTTATTGTAATGTGGCCCCTACATCATAAAACAAATGGCATTACTTAAGCGAATTACTTTTTCTTAACCATATACTTGTTCCAAATCTTTTTTCAAAAGAAATAGGTCATAATCCAAGGGGACTCTCTATTGGTGGTCAAGTGTATCAACGGGGTTGCTACTTCACTTATGCCACTAATACAAAGGGGCTAATAAATTCTCAACTAGGTGATCAACATATCACTAGTCAACTAGGAGAATTACAACTCATGGAGCAACTAGTTGCTAAATTTTGAAGCACAGATATATGTTGGCAAAATAGCAAGTGATGGATTCGATGGATGAATATACATATATGTTTATCCTAGAACCGATTTATACAATTAATAATGATCCAATCCTAAGTTAAGCAAGATGGGGCATTATATTATGCATAACATATTAGTTTTGATATACAATCTACTAATCTGATATGTTTGCTTTTATAGGGCCAAATACCTCTCAACCACGAAAAATAATTCCACTAACAAATTTCTTATATAGAATGAGAAAGTAAGTTATGTATAAAATTTTAGTATGTTATAGACTATTAACTAATATGTTATGGCAGCTTAAAAAGACCAAACGCCCTTTGACCTTGTGAAATTGTACCATGAACTAGAATGTTAACCATAATAGAAAAGTATGTTATGCATAATATATTACAATGTTATAGACCATAGACTAATATGTTATGGCAGTTTCATAAAGCCAAACACCCTTCAACCACAAGAAATTATATCACTAACTAGTATATTATATGGAATTGGAAAGTAGATTATGCATATTTTAATAGTATGTTATAGACCGTTAACTAATATGTTATTCCATCTTCATTGGGCCAAACCGGGTCTGGTGTTAAGTTAGGGGGCACTTTCATCGAAAGCACACATGACTCGATATTTATTCAACATTTATCCATGGTTCAATATTTAGGAAAAAAATAGTTCTATGAGTCATAATTTTTTGTAAACCAAATAATGCATACCATCCCTCAATGACTGAAAATACTAACATATAGAACTTGGGTTCCATAGGTAACTTCTTCATCAAGAGTACATATCACTATCTATAATATAGGCAAAATGAGGAGGAGGGTACACTGAAATTTAAACTCACAAATTTAATTTGGTGTAATATTACCTATTTATACTTTTCTCCCAAGCACAATGCTAATATGGCTTTGTCATCGTGATTCCATTCAAAGGCCTCTGTTTTCGTTAATAGAAAATTGATTGTTATTGCATCATGTTTCTCTGTTTGGCCTGAAGAAGAAAAACCAAGATCATCTTTTTTAGTTCTCCTATTGCTTCCTAGATTTGCAATAACCTTCAAATTTCCACTCCCATACCTTTAGGAACCAAAATCTAGGACAAATTAAGGGATTTCCTGAATTGCCAAAAATTAGTGAACCCAACTTCATATTATCTGGACCCTCCGAACCAAGATACCATAAAATCAAATTTTGACCGAATCTTCTAGCAAATTCTTAAATATCGCTGGTGGAGGTCAATCATCAGAGATCATCAAGGTTCTCAATGCTTATTGTAATGTGGCCCCTACATCATAAAACAGATGGCATTACTTTAAGCGAATTACTTTTTTTAACCATATACTTGTTCCAAATATTTTTTCGAAAAAAATAGGTCATAATCCAGGGGGACTTTCTATTGGTGGTCAAGTGTATCAAGGGGGTTGCTACCTCACTGATGCCACTAATACAGAGGGGCTAATAAATTCTCAACTAGGTGATCAACATATCACTAGTCAACTAGGAGAATTACAACTCATGGAGCAACTGGTTGCTAAATATTGAAGCACAGATATATGTTGGCAAAGTATCAAGTGATGGATTCGATGGCGAATATACGTATATGTTTACCCTTGAACCGATTTATATAATTAATAATGAACCAATCCTAAGTTAAGCAAGATGGGAACGTATATTATGCATAACATAATAGTTTTTTGATATACAATCTACTAATCTGATATGTTTGCTTTATTGGGCCAAATACCTCTCAATCACAAAAAATAATTCCACTAACAAGTTTATTATATAGAATGAGAAAGTAAGTTATGTATAAAATTTTAGTATGTTATAGACTTTTAACTAATATGTTATGCCAGCTTAGAAAGACCAAACGCCCTTTAACATTGTGAAATTGTACTATTACCTAGAATGTTAAGCATAATAAAAAAGTATGTTATGCATAATATATTACAATGTTATAGACCATAGACTAATATGTTATGGCAGTTTCATAAAGCCAAACACCCTTCAACCACAAGAAATTATATCACTAACTAGTATATTATGTGGAATTGGAAAGTAGATTATGCATATTTTAATAGTATGTTATAGACCGTTAACTAATATGTTATTCCATCTTCATTGGGCCAAACCGGGTCTGGTGTTAAGTTAGGGGCACTTTCATCGTAGCACACATGACTCGATATTTTGTCAACATTTATCCATGGTTCAATATTTAGGAAAAAACAGTTCTATGAGTCATAATTTTTCGTAAACCAAATAATGCATACCATCCCTCAAATGACTGAAAATACTAGCATATAGAACTTGGGTCCCATAGGTAACATCTTCATCAAGAGTACATATCACTATCTATAATATACGCAAAATGAGGAGGAGGGTACACTGAAATTTAAACTCACAAATTTAATTTGGTGTAATATTACCTATTTATACTTTTCTCCCAAGCACTATACTAATATGGCTTTGTCTTCGTCATTCCTTTCGAAAGGCCTCTGTTTTCGTTAATTGAAAATTGATTGTTATTGCATCATGTTCTCTCTGTTTGGCCTCTCAAGAAAAACAAGATCATCTTTTTTTTAGTTCTCCTATTGCTTCCTAGATTTGCAATAACCTTCAAATTTACATTCCCTTACCTTTAGGAACCAAAATCTAGGACAAATTAAGGGATTTTCAGAATTGCAAAAAATTAGTGAACCCAACTTCATATTATCTGGACCCTCCGAACCAAGATACCATAAAATCAAATTTTGTCGAATCTTCTAACAAATCATTAAATATCGCTGGTGGAGGTCAATCATCAAAGATCATCAAGGTTCTCAATGCTTATTGTAATGTGGCCCGTACATCATAAAACAGATGGCATTGCTAAAGCGAATTACTTTTTCTTAACCATATACTTGTTCCAAATCTTTTTTCGAAAGAAATAGGTCATAATCCAGGGGGACTCTCTATTGGTGGTCAAGTGTATCAAGGGGTTGCTACCTCACTGATGCCACTAATACAAAGGGGCTAATAAATTCTCAACTAGGTGATCAACATATCACTAGTCAACTAGGAGAATTACAACTCATGGAGCAACTGGTTGCTAAATTTTGAAGCACAGATATATGTTGGCAAAATATCAAGTGATGGATTCGATGGCGAATGTACGTATATGTTTACCCTTGAACCGATTTATACAATTAATAATGAACCAATCCTAAGTTAAGCAAGATGGGAACGTATATTATGCATAACATAATAGTTTTTGAAATACAATCTACTAATCTGATACGTTTGCATTATAGGGCCAAATACCTCTCAACCACAAAAAATAATTCCACTAACAAGTTTATTATGTAGAATAAAAAAGTAAGTTATGTACAAAATATTAGTATGTTATGGACTATTAACTAATATGTTGTGACAGCTTAAAAAGACCAAACGCCCTTTAACCTTGTAAAATTGTACCACTAACAAGAATGTTAAGCATAATAGAAAAGTATGAAATGCATAATATATTACAATGTTATAGACCATAGACTAATATGTTATGGCAGTTTCATAAAGCCAAACACCCTTCAACCACAAGAAATTATATCACTAACTAGTATATTATGTGGAATTGGAAAGAAGATTATGCATATTTTAATAGTGTGTTATAGGCCGTTAACTAACATGTTATTCCATCTTCGTTGGGCCAAACCGGTCTGGTGTTAAGTGAGGGGCACTTTCATCAGAAAGCACACATGACTCGATATTTTGTCAACATTTATCCATGGTTCAATATTTAGGCAAAAATAGTTCTATGAGTCATAATTTTTCGTAAACCAAATAATTCATACCATCCCTCAAATGACTGAAAATACTACCATATAGAACTTGGGTCCATTAGGTAACTTCTTCAACAAGAGTACATATCACTATCTACAATATAGGCAAAATGAGGAGGAGGGTACACTGAAATTTAAACTCCCAAATTTATTTTGGTCTGACATTACCTATTTATACTTTTCTCCCAAGCACAATGCTAATATGGGTTTGTCTTCGTGATTCCCTTGAAAGGCCTCTATTTTTGCTAATTGAAAATTGATTGTTACTGCATCATGTTCTCTGTTTGGCCTGCAAAGAAACACAAGATCATATTTTTTTTGTTCTCCTATTGCTTCCTAGGTTTGAAATAACCTTCAAATTTGCACTCCCTTGCCTTTAGGAACCAAAATCGAGGCCAAATTAGGGGATTTCCTGAATTGCCAAAAATTAGTGAACCCGAACTTCAGATTATGGACCCTCGAACCAAGATACCATAAAATCTAATTTTCACGAATCTTCAAACAAATCCTTAAATATCGCTGGTGGTGGTCAATCATCAGAGATCATCAAGGTTCTCAATGTTTATTGTAATGTGACCCCTACATCATAAAACAGATGGCATTACTTAAGCGAATTACTTTTTTTCTTAACCATATACTTGTTCCAAATCTTTTTGAAAGAAATAGGTCATAATCCGGGGATTCTCTATTGGTGGTCAAGTGTATCAAGGGGTTGCTACCTCACTTATGCCACTAATACTGAAGGGGCTAATAAATTCTCAACAAGGTGATCAACATATCACTAGTCAACCAGAAGAATTACAACTCATGGAGCAGCTGGTTGCTAAATTTGGAAGCACAGATATATGTTGGCAAAATATCAAGTGATGGATTCCATGGCAAAATATGTATATGTTTACCCTTGAACCGATTTATACAATTAATAATGAACCAATCCTAAGTTAAGCAAGATGGGAGCATTATATTATGCATAACATAATAGTTTTTGATATACAATCTACTATTATGATATGTTTGCTTTATAGGGCCAAATACCTCTCAACCACGAAAAATAATTCCACTAACAAGTTTATTATATAGAATGAGAAAGTAAGTTATGTACAAAATATTAGTATGTTATGGACAATTAACTAATATGTTGTGCCAGCTTAAAAAGACCAAACGCCCTTTAACCTTGTGAAATTGTACCATTAACAAGAATGTTAAGCATAATAGAAAAGTATGTAATGCATAATATATTACATTGTTATAGACCATAGACTAATATGTTATGGCAGTTTCATAAAGCCAAACACCCTTCAACCACAAGAAATTATATCACTATCTATTATATTATGTGGAATTGGAAAGTAGATTATGCATATTTTAATAGTATGTTATAGACCGTTAACTAACATGTTATTTCTTCTTCGTTGGGCCAAACCGGGTCTCGTGTTAAGTGAGGGGCACTTTCATCATAGCACACATGACTCGATATTTTGTCAACATTTATCCATGGTTCAATATTTAGGCAAAAATAGTTCTATGAGTCATAATTTTTAAGTAAACCAAATAATGCAAACATCCCTCAAATGACTGAAAATACTAGCATATAGAACTTGGGTCCATTAGGTAACTTCTTCATCAAGAGTACATATCACTATCTACAATATAGGCAAAATGAGGAGGAGGGTACACTAAAATTTAAACTCACAAATTTAATTTGGTCTGACATTACCTATTTATACTTTTCTCCCAAGCATAAATGCTAATATGGCTTTGTCTTAAGTGATTCCCTTGAAAGGCCTCTATTTTTGTTAATTGAAAATTGATTGTTACTGCATCATGTTCTCTCTTTTTGGCCTGCAAAGAAACACAAGATCATATTTTTTTTAGTTCTCCTATTGCTTCTTAGATTTGAAATAACCTTCAAATTTACACTCCCTTGCCTTTAGGAACCAAAATCTAGGCAAAATTAGGGGATTTCTTGAATTGCCAAAAATTAGTGAACCCCAACTTCATATTATCTGGACCCTCAGAACCAAGATACCATAAAATCTAATTTTGTGAATCTTTAAACAAATCCTTAAATATAGCTGGCGGTGGTCAATCATCGAGATCATCAAGGTTCTCAATGCTTATTGTAATGTGGCCCCTACATCATAAAACAGATGGCATTACTTATGCGAATTACTTTTTCTTAACCATATACTTGTTCCAAATCTTTTTTCGAAAGAAGTAGGTCTTAATCCAGGGGGACTCTCTATTGGTGGGCAAGTGTATCAAGGGGGTTGCTACCTCACTTATGCCACTAATACAAAGGCCTTAATAAATTCTCAACTAGGTGATCAACATATCACTAGTCAACTAGGAGAATTACAACTCATGGAGCAACTGGTTGCTAAATTTTGAAGCACAGATATATGTTGGCAAAATATCAAGTGATGGATTCGATGGCTTAATATAATGTATATGTTTACCCTTGAACCTATTTATACAATTAATAATGAACCAATCCTAAGTTAAGCAAGATGGGGCATTATATTATGCATAACATAATAGTTTTGATATACAATCTACTATTATGATATGTTTGCTTTATAGGGCCAAATACCTCTCAACCACGAAAAATAATTCCACTAACAAGTTTATTATATAGAATGAGAAAGTAAGTTATGTACAAAATATTAGTATGTTATGGACAATTAACTAATATGTTGTGCCAGCTTAAAAAGACCAAACGCCCTTTAACCTTGTGAAATTGTACCATTAACAAGAATGTTAAGCATAATAGAAAAGTATGTAATGCATAATATATTACATTGTTATAGACCATAGACTAATATGTTATGGCAGTTTCATAAAGCCAAACACCCTTCAACCACAAGAAATTATATCACTATCTAGTATATTATGTGGAATTGGAAAGTAGATTATGCATATTTTAATAGTATGTTATAGACCGTTAACTAACATGTTATTTCATCTTCGTTGGGCCAAACCGGGTCTGGTGTTAAGTGAGGGGCACTTTCATCGTAGCACACATGACTCGATATTTTGTCATCATTTATCCATGGTTCAATATTTAGGCAAAAATAGTTCTATGAGTCATAATTTTTCGTAAACCAAATAATGCAAACATCCCTCAAATGACTGAAAATACTAGCATATAGAACTTGGGTCCATTAGGTAACTTCTTCATCAAGAGTACATATCACTATCTACAATATAGGCAAAATGAGGAGGAGGGTACACTGAAATTTAAACTCACAAATTTAATTTGGTCTGACATTACCTATTTATACTTTTCTCCCAAGCACAATGCTAATATGGCTTTGTCTTCGTGATTCCCTTCGAAAGGCCTCTGTTTTTGTTAATTGAAAATTGATTGTTACTGCATCATGTTCTCTGTTTGGCCTGCAAAGAAACACAAGATCATATTTTTTTTAGTTCTCCTATTGCTTCCTAGATTTGAAATAACCTTCAAATTTACACTCCCTTGCCTTTAGGAACCAAAATCTAGGCAAAATTAGGGGATTTCCTGAATTGCCAAAAAATTAGTGAACCCCAACTTCATATTATCTGGACCCTCGAACCAAGATACCATAAAATCTAATTTTAACGAATCTTTAAACAAATCCTTAAATATAGCTGGCGGTGGTCAATCATCAGAGATCATCAAGGTTCTCAATGCTTATTGTAATGTGGCCCCTACATCATAAAACAGATGGCATTACTTAAGGGAATTACTTTTTCTTAACCATATACTTGTTCCAAATCTTTTTTTGAAAGAAATAGGTCATAATCCAGGGGGACTCTCTATTGGTGGGCAAGTGTATCAAGGGGGTTGCTACCTCACTTATGCCACTAATACAAAGGGGCTAATAAATTCTCAACTAGGTGATCAACTTATCACTAGTCAACCAGGAGAATTACAACTCATGGAGCAACTGGTTGCTAAATTTTGAAGCTCAGATATATGTTGGCAAAATATCATGTGATGGATTCGATGGCGAATATACGTATATGTTTACCCTTGAACCGATTTATACAATTAATAATGAACCAATCCTAAGTTAATCAAGATGGGAACGTATATTATGCATAACATAGTAGTTTTTGATATACAATCTACAATTATGATATGTTTGCATTATAGGGCCAAATACCTCTCTGCCACAAAAAATAATTCCACTAACAAGTTTATTATATAGAATGAGAGAGTAAGTTATGTACAAAATATTAGTATGTTATGGACTATTAACTAATATGTTGTGCCAGCTTAAAAAGACCAAACGCCCTTTAACCTTGTGAAATTGTACCATTAACAAGAATGTTAAGCATAATAGAAAAGTATCTAATGCATAACATATTACAATGTTATAGACCATAGACTAATATGTTATGCCAGTTTCATAAAGCCAAACACCCTTCAACCACAAGAAATTATATCACTAACTAGTATATTATGTGGAATTGGAAAGTAGATTATGCATATTTTAATTGTAAGTTATAGACCGTTAACTAACATGTTATTCCATCTTCATTGGGCCAAACCGGTCTGGTGTTAAGTGAGGGGCACTTTCATCGAAAGCACACATGACTCCATATTTTGTCAACATTTATCCATGGTTCAATATTTAGGCAAAAATAGTTCTATGAGTCATAATTTTTCGTAAACCAAATAATGCAAACCATCCCTCAAATGACGGAAAATACTAGCATATAGAACTTGGGTCTATTAGGTAACTTCTTCATCAAGAGTACATATCACTATCTACAATATAGGCAAAATGAAGAGGAGGGTACACTGAAATTTAAACTCACAAATTTAATTTGGTCTGACATTACCTATTTATACTTTTCTCCCAAGCACAATGCTAATATGGCTTTGTCTTCGTGATTGCCTTCGAAAGGCCTCTGTTTTTGTTAATTGAAAATTGATTGTTACTGCACCATGTTCTCTCTGTTTGGCCTGCAAAGAAACACAAGATCATATTTTTTTTGTTCTCCTATTGCTTCCAAGATTTTAAATAACCTTCAAATTTAGACTCTCATGCCTTTAGGAACCAAAATCTAGGCCAAATTAGGGGATTTCCTGAATTGCCAAAAATTAGTGAACCCCAACTTCATATTATCTGGACCCTCCGAACCAAGATACCATAAAATCTAATTTTTGACGAATCTTCAAACAAATCCTTAAATATCGCTGGTGGTGGTCAATCATCGAGATCATCAAGGTTCTCAATGCTTATTGCAATGTGGCCCCTACATCATTAAACAGATGGCATTACTTAAGCGAATTACTTTTTCTTATCCATATACCTGTTCCAAATCTTTTTCGAAAGAAATAGGTCATAATCAGGGGACTCTCTATTGGTGGTCAACTGTATCAAGGGGGTTGCTACCTCACTTATGCCACTAATACAAAGGGGCTAACAAATTCTCAACTAGGTGATCAACATATCACTAGTCAACTAGGAGAATTACAACGCATGGCAAACTGGATGCTGGAAGCACAGATATATGTTGGCAAAATATCAAGTGATGGTTTCGATGCCGAATATACGTATATGTTTACCCTTGAACCGATTTATACAATTAATAATGAACCAATCCTAAGTTAAGCAAGATGGGAACGTATATTATGCATAACATAATAGTTTTTGATATACAATGTACTAATATAATATGTTTGCTTTATAGGGCCAAATACCTCTCAACCACGAAAAATAATTCCACTAACAAGTTTATTAGATAGAATGAGAAAGTAAGTTATGTACAAAATTTTAGTATGTTATAGACTATTAACTAATATGTTATGCCAGCTTAAAAAGACTAAACGGCCTTTAACCTTGTGAAATTGTACCATTAACTAGAATGTTAAGCATAATAGAAACGTATGTTATGCATAATATATTACAATGTTATAGATCATAGACTAATATGTTATGGCAGTTTCATAAAGCCAGACACCCTTCAACCACAAGAAATTATATCACTAACTAGTATATTATGTGGAATAGGAAAGTAGATATGCATATTTTAATATTATGTTATAGACCCTTAACTAATATGTTATTCCATGTTCATTGGGCCAAACCGGGTCTGGTGTTAAGTGAGGGGCACTGTAATCGGAGCACACATGACTCGATATTTTGTCAACATTTATCCATGGTTCAATATTTAGGCAAAAATAGTTATATGAGTCATAATTTTTCATAAACCAAATAATGCATACCTTCCCTCAAATGACTGAAAATACTAGCATATAGAACTTGGGTCCCATAGGTAACTTCTTCATCAAGAGTACATATCACTATCTACAATATAGGCAAAATGAGGAGGAGGGTACACTCAAATTTAAACTCACAAATTTAATTTGGTGTAACATTACCTATTTAAACTTTTCTCCCTAGCACAATGCTAATATGGCTTTGTCTTTCGTGATTCCTTTTGAAAGGCCACTTTTTTCGTTAATTGAAAATTAATTGTTGCTGCATCATGTTCTCTCTGTTTGGCCTCAGAAGAAACACAAGATCACCTTTTTTTTAGTTCTCCTATTGCTTCCTAGATTTGCAATAACCTTCAAATTTAAACTCCCTTACCTTTAGGAACGAAAATATAGGACAAATTAAGGGATTTCCTGAATTGCCAAAAATTAGTGAACCCCAACTTCATATTATCTGGACCCTCTGAACCAAGATAGAATAAAATCTAATTTTGACGAATCTTCAAACAAATCCTTAAATATCGCTGGTGGTGGTCAATCATCAGAGATCATCAAGGTTCTCAATGCTTATTGTAATGTGGCCCCTACATCATAAAACAGATGGCATTACTTAAGCTTAATTACTTTTTCTTAACCATATACTTGTTCCAAATATTTTTTGAAAGAAATAGGTCATAATCAGGGGGATTCTCTATTGGTGGTCAAGTGTATCAAGGGGGGTTGCTACCTCACTTATGCCACTAATACAAAGGGGCTAATAAATTCTCAACTAGGTGATCAACATATCACTAGTCAACTAGGAGAATTACAACTCATGGAGCAACTGGTTGCTAAATTTGGAAGCACAGATATATGTTGGCAAAATATCAAGTGATGGATTTGATGGCTAATATAATTATATAACCCTTGAACCGATTTATACAATTAATAATGAACCAATCCTAAGTTAAGCAAGATGGGAACGAATATTATGCATAACATAATAGTTTTGATATACAATCTACAATTATGACATGTTTGCATTATAGGGCCAAATACCTCTCTACCACGAAAAATAATTCCACTAACAAGTTTATTATATAGAATGAGAAAGTAAGTTATGTACAAAATATTAGTTTGTTATGGACTATTAACTAATATGTTATGCCAGCTTAAAAAAGACCAAACGCCCTTTAACATTGTGAAATTGTACCATTAACAAGAATGTTAAGGATAATAGAAAAGTATGTAATGCATAATTTATAACAATGTTATAGACCATAGACTAATATGTTATGGCAGTTTCATAAAGCCAAACACCCTTCAACCACAAGAAATTATATCACTAACTAGTATATTATGTGGAATTGGAAAGTAGATTATGCATATTTTAATAGTATGTTATAGACCGTTAACTAATATGTTATTCCATCTTCGTTGGGCCAAACCGGGTCTGGTGTTAAGTGAGGGGCACTTTCATCGTAGCACACATGACTCGATATTTTGTCAACATTTATCCATGGTTCAATATTTAAGCAAAAATAGTTCTATGAGTCATAATTTTTCGTAAACCAAATAATGCATACCATCCCTCAAATGACTAAAAATACTAGCATATAGAACTTGGGTCCCAAAGGTAACTTCTTCATCAAGAGTACATATCACTATCTACAATATAGGCAAAAAGAGGAGGAGGGTACACTCAAATTTAAACTCAGAAATTTAATTTGGTCTGACAATACCTATTTATACTTTTCTCCCACGCACAATGCTAATATGGCATTGTCTTCGTGATTTCCTTCGAAAGGCCTCTATTTTTGTTAATTGAAAATTGATTGTTACTGCATCATGTTCTCTCTATTTGGCCAGCAAAGAAACACAAGATCATATTTTTTTTGTTCTCCTATTGCTTCCAAGATTTGAAATAACCTTCAAATTTAGACTCTCTTTCCTTTAGGAACCAAAATCTAGGCCAAATTAGGGGATTTCCTGAATTGCCAAAAATTAGTGAACCCCAACTTCATATTATCTGGACCCTTCGAACCAAGATACCATAAAATCTAATTTTGACGAATCTTCAAACAAATCCTTAAATATCGCTGGTGGTGGTCAATCATCAGAGATCATCAAGGTTCTCAATGCTTATTGTAATGTGGCCTCTACATCATAAAACATATGGCATTACTTAAGCGAATTACTTTTTCTTAACCATATACTTGTTCCAAATCTTTTTTTGAAAGAAATAGGTCATAATCCAGGGGGATTCTCTATTGGTGGTCAAGTGTATCAAGGGGGTTGCTACCTCACTTATGCCACTAATACAAAGGGGCTAATAAATTCTCAACTAGGTGATCAACATATCACTAGTCAACTAGGAGAATTACAACTCATGGAGCAACTGGTTGCTAAATTTTGAAGCACAGATATATGTTGGCAAAATATCAAGTGATGGATTTGATGGCGAATATACGTATATGTTTACCCTTGAACCGATTTATACAATTAATAATGAACCAATCCTAAGTTAAGCAAGATGGGAACGTATATTATGCATAACATAATAGTTTTGATATACAATCTACAATTATGACATGTTTGCATTATAGGGCCAAATACCTCTCTACCACGAAAAATAATTCCACTAACAAGTTTATTATATAGAATGAGAAAGTAAGTTATGTACAAAATATTAGTTTGTTATGGACTATTAACTAATATGTTATGCCAGCTTAAAAAGACCAAACGCCCTTTAACATTGTGAAATTCTACCATTAACTAGAATGTTAAGCATAATAGAAAAGTATGTAATGCAAAATTTATTACAATGTTATAGACCATAGACTAATATGTTATGGCAGTTTCATAATGCCAAACACCCTTCAACCACAAGAAATTATATCACTAACTAGTATATTATGTGGAATTGGAAAGTAGATTATGCATATTTTAATAGTATGTTATAGACCGTTAACTAATATGTTATTCCATCTTCGTTGGGCCAAACCGGGTCTGGTGTTAAGTGAGGGGCACTTTCATCGTAGCACACATGACTCGATATTTTGTCAACATTTATCCATGGTTCAATATTTAAGCAAAAATAGTTCTATGAGTCATAATTTTTCGTAAACCAAATAATGCATACCATCCCTCAAATGACAAAAAATACTAGCATATAGAACTTGGGTCCTATAGGTAACTTCTTCATCAAGAGTACATATCACTATCTACAATATAGGCAAAAGGAGGAGGAGGGTACACTCAAATTTAAACTCAGAAATTTAATTTGGTCTGACAATACCTATTTATACTTTTCTCCCATGCACAATGCTAATATGGCTTTGTCTTCGTGATTCCCTTCGAAAGGCCTCTATTTTTGTTAATTGAAAATTGATTGTTACTCCATCATGTTCTCTCTGTTTGGCCTGCAAAGAAACACAAGATCATATTTTTTTTAGTTCTCCTATTGCTTCGTAGATTTGAAATAACCTTCAAATTTAGACTCCCTTGCCTTTAGGAAGCAAATTCTAGGCCAAATTAACGGATTTCCTGAATTGCCAAAAATTAGTGAACCCCAACTTCATATTATCTGGACCCTCCAAAACCAAGATACCATAAAATCTAATTTTGACGAATCTTCAAACAAATCCTTAAATATCGCTGGTGGAGGTCAATCATCAGAGATCATCAAAGTTCTCAATACTTATTGCAATGTGGCCCCTACATCATTAAACAGATGGCATTACTTTTTTAATTACTTTTTCTAATCCATATACCAGTTCCAAATCTTTTTTCGAAAGAAATAGGTCATAATCCAGGGGGACTCTCTATTGGTGGTCAACTGTATCAAGGGGGTTGCTACCTCACTTACGCCACTAATACGAAGGGGCTAATAAATTCTCAACTAGGTGATCAACATACAACTAGTCAACTAGGAGAATAACAACGCATGGAGCAACTGGTTGCTAAATTTGGAAGCACAGATATATGTTGGCAAAATATCAAGTGATGGATTCGGTGGCGAATATACGTATATGTTTACCCTTGAACCGATTTATACAATTAATAATGAACCAATCCTAAGTTATGCAAGATGGGAACGTATATTATGCATAACATAATAGTTTCTGATATACAATCTACTAATATAATATGTTTGCTTTATAGGGCCAAATACCTCTCAACCACGAAAAATAATTCCACTAACAAGTTTATTATAAAGAATGAGAAAGTAAGTGATGTATAGAATTTTAGTATGTTATAGACTATTAACTAATATGTTATGCCAGCTTAAAAAGACTAAACGCCCTTTAACCTTGTGAAATTGTACCATTAAATAGAATGTTAAGCATAATAGAAACGTATGTTATGCATAATATATTACAATGTTATAGCTCATAGACTAATATGTTATGGCAGTTTCATAAAGCCAGACACCCTTCAACCACAAGAAATTATATCACTAACTAGTATATTATGTGGAATAGGAAAGTAGATTATGCATATTTTAATATTATGTTATAGACCATTAACTAATATTTTATTGCATGTTCATTGGGCCAAACCGGGTCTGGTGTTAAGTGAGGGGCACTTTCATCGGAGCACACATGACTCGATATTTTGTCAACATTTATCCATGGTTCAATATTTAAGCAAAAAAAGTTCTATGAGTCATAATTTTTCATAAACCAAATAATGCATACCATCCCTCAAATGAATGAAAATACTAGCATATAGAACTTGGGTCCCATAGGTAACTTCTTCATCAAGAGTACATATCACTATCTACAATATAGGCAAAATGAGGAGGAGGGTACACTCAAATTTAAACTCACAAATTTAATTTGGTGTAACATTACCTATTTATACTTTTCTCCCAAGCACAATGCTAAAATGGCTTTGTCTTCGTGATTCCTTTTGAAAGGCCTCTTTTTTCGTTAATTAAAAATTGATTGTTGCTGTTTGGCCTCAGAAGAAACACAAGATCATCTTTTTTTTAGTTCTCCTATTGCTTCCTAGATTTGCAATAACCTTCAAATTTAAACTCCCTTACCTTTAGGAACCAAAATCTAGGACAAATTAAGGGATTTCCTGAATTGCCAAAAATTAGTGAACCCCAACTTCATATTATCTGGACCCTCTGAACCAAGATACAATAAAATCCAATTTTGACGAATCTTCAAACAAATCCTTAAATATCGCTGGTGGTGGTCAATCATCGGAGATCATCAAGGTTCTCAATGCTTATTGTAATGTGGCCCCTACATCATAAAACAGATGGCATTACTTAAGCGAATTACTTTTTCTTAACCATATACTTGTTCCAAATCTTTTTTTGAAAGAAATAGGTCATAATCCAGGGGGATTCTCTATTGGTGGTCAAGTGTATCAAGGAGGTTGCTACCTCACTTATGCCACTAATACAAAGGGGCTAATAAATTCTCAACTAGGTGATCAACATATCACTAGTCAACTAGGAGAATTACAACTCATGGAGCAACTGGTTGCTAAATTTTGAGGCACAGATATATGTTGGCAAAATATCAAGTGATGGATTTGATGGCGAATATACGTATATGTTTACCCTTGAACCGATTTATACAATTAATAATGAACCAATCCAAAGTTAAGCAAGATGGGAACGTATATTATGCATAACATAATAGTTTTTGATATACAATCTACAATTATGATATGTTTGCATTATAGGGCCAAATACCTCTCAACCACGAAAAATAATTCCACTAACAAGTTTATTATATAGAATGAGAAAGTAAGTTATGTACAAAATATTAGTATGTTATGGACTATTAACTAATATGTTATGCCTGCTTAAAAAGACCAAACGCCGTTTAACATTGTGAAATTGTACCATTAACAAGAATGTTACGGATAATAGAAAAGTACGTAATGCATAATTTATTACAATGTTATAGACCATAGACTAATATGTTATGGCAGTTTCATAAAGCCAAACACCCTTCAACCACAAGAAATTATATCACTAACTAGTATATTATGTGGAATTGGAAAGTAGATTATGCATATTTTAATAGTATGTTATAGACCGTTAACAAATATGTTATTCCATCTTCGTTGGGCCAAACCGGGTCTGGTGTTAAGTGAGGGGCACTTTCATCGTAGCACACATGACTCGATATTTTGTCAACATTTATCCATGGTTCAATATTTAGGCAAAAATAGTTCTATGAGTCATAATTTTTCGTAAACCAAATAATGCATACCATCCCTCAAATGACTGAAAATACTAGCATATAGAACTTGGGTCCCATAGGTAACTTCTTCATCAAGAGTACATATCACTATCTACAATATAGGCAAAAGGAGGAGGAGGGTACACTCAAATTTAAACTCAGAAATTTAATTTGGTCTGACAATACCTATTTATACTTTTCTCCCATGCACAATGCTAATATGGCTTTGTCTTCGTGATTCCCTTCGAAAGGCCTCTATTTTTGTTAATTGAAATTTGATTGTTACTCCATCATGTTCTCTCTGTTTGGCCTGCAAGGAAACACAGGATCATATTTTTTTTAGTTCTCCTATTGCTTCCTAGATTTGAAATAACCTTCAAATTTAGACTCCCTTGCCTTTAGGAAGCAAAATCTAGGCCAAATTAACGGATTTCCTGAATTGCCAAAAATTAGTGAACCCCAACTTCATATTATCTGGACCCTCCGAACCAAGATACCATAAAATCTAATTTTGACGAATCTTCAAACAAATCCTTAAATATCGCTGGTGGAGGTCAATCATCAGAGATCATCAAAGTTCTCAATACTTATTGCAATGTGGCCCCTACATCATTAAACAGATGGCATTACTTAAGCGAATTACTTTTTCTAATCCATATACCAGTTCCAAATCTTTTTTCGAAAGAGATAGGTCATAATCCAGGGGGACTCTCTATTGGTGGTCAACTGTATCAAGGGGGTTGCTACCTCACTTACGCCACTAATACGAAGGGGCTAATAAATTCTCAACTAGGTGATCAACATACAACTAGTCAACTAGGAGAATAACAACGCATGGAGCAACTGGTTGCTAAATTTGGAAGCACGGATATATGTTGGCAAAATATCAAGTGATGGATTCGGTGGCGAATATACGTATATGTTTACCCTTGAACCGATTTATACAATTAATAATGAACCAATCCTAAGTTATGCAAGATGGGAACGTATATTATGCATAACATAATAGTTTTTGATATACAATCTACTAATATAATATGTTTGCTTTATAGGGCCAAATACCTCTCAACCACGAAAAATAATTCCACTAACAAGTTTATTATAAAGAATGAGAAAGTAAGTGATGTATAGAATTTTAGTATGTTATAGACTATTAACTAATATGTTATGCCAGCTTAAAAAGACTAAACGGCCTTTAACCTTGTGAAATTGTACCATTAACTAGAATGTTAAGCATTATAGAAAAGTATGTTATGCATAATATATTACAATGTTATAGATCATAGACTAATATGTTATGGCAGTTTCATAAAGCCAGACACCCTTCAACCACAAGAAATTATATCACTAACTAGTATATTATGTGGAATACGAAAGTCGATTATGCATATTTTAATATTATGTTATTGACCGTTAACTAATATGTTATTCCATGTTCATTGGGCCAAACCGGGTCTGGTGTTAAGTGAGGGGCACTTTCATCGGAGCACACATGAGTCGATATTTTGTCAACATTTATCCATGGTTCAATATTTAGGCAAAAATAGTTCTATGAGTCATAATTTTTCATAAACCAAATAAAGCATACCATTCCTCAAATGACTGAAAATACTAGCATATAGAACTTGGGTCCCATAGGTAACTTCTTCATCAAGAGTACATATCACTATCTACAATATAGGCAAAATGAGGAGGAGGGTTCACTGAAATTTAAACTCACAAATTTAATTTGGTGTAACATTAGCTATTTGTACTTTTCTCCCAAGCACAATGCTAATATGGCTTTGTGTTCGTGATTGCTTTTGAAAGGCCTCCGTTTTCGTTAATTAAAAATTGATTGTTACTGCATCATGTTCTCTCTGTTTGGCCTGCAAAGAAACACAAGATCATATTTTTTAGATCTCAGATTGCTTCCAAGATTTGAAATAACCTTCAAATTTACACTCCCTTGCCTTTAGGGACCAAAATCTAGGCCAAATCAGGGGATTTCCTGAATTGCCAAAAATTAGTGAACCCCAACTTCATATTATCTGGACCCTCCAACCAAGATACCATAAAATCTAATTTTGACGAATCTTCAAACAAATCCTTAAATATCGCTGGTGGTGGTCAATCATTAGAGATCATCAAGGTTCTCAATGCTTATTGTAATGTGACCCCTACATCATAAAATAGATGGCATTACTTAAGCTTAATTACTTTTTTCTTAACCATATACTTGTTCCAAATCTTTTTTTTTGAAAGAAATAGGTCATAATCCAGGGGGATTCTCTATTGGTGGTCAAGTGTATCAAGGGGGTTGCTACCTCACTTATGCCACTAATACAAAGGGGCTAATAAATTCTCAACAAGGTGATCAACATATCACTAGTCAACCAGGAGAATTACAACTCATGGAGCAGCTGGTTGCTAAATTTGGAAGCAAAAATATATGTTGGCAAAATATCAAGTGATGGATTCGATGGCAAATATACGTATATGTTTACCCTTGAAACGATTTATACAATTAATAATGAACCAATCCTAAGTTAAGCAAGATGGGAACGTATATTATACATAACATAATAGTTTTTGAAATACAATCTACTAATCTGATACGTTTGCATTATAGGGCCAAATACCTCTCAACCACAAAAAATAATTCCACTAACAAGTTTATTATGTAGAATAAAAAAGTAAGTTATGTACAAAATATTAGTATGTTATGGACTATTAACTAATATGTTGTGACAGCTTAAAAGACCAAACGCCCTTTAACCTTGTAAAATTGTACCATTAACAAGAATGTTAAGCATAATAGAAAAGTATGAAATGCATAATATATTACAATGTTATAGACCATAGACTAATATGTTATGGCAGTTGCATAAAGCCAAACACCCTTCAACCACAAGAAATTATATCACTAACTAGTATATTATTTGGAATTGGAAAGAAGATTATGCATATTTTAATAGTATGTTATAGACCGTTAACTAATATGTTATTCCATCTTCCTTGGGCCAAACCGGGTCTGGTGTTAAGTGAGGGGCACTTTCATCGTAGCACACATGACTCGATATTTTGTCATCATTTATCCATGGTTCAATATTTAGGCAAAAATAGTTCTATGAGTCATAATTTTTCGTAAACCAAATAATGCAAACATCCCTCAAATGACTGAAAATACTAGCATATAGAACTTGGGTCCATTAGGTAACTTCTTCATCAAGAGTACATATCACTATCTACAATATAGGCAAAATGAGGAGGAGGGTACACTGAAATTTAAACTCACAAATTTAATTTGGTCTGACATTACCTATTTATACTTTTCTCCCAAGCACAATGCTAATATGGCCTTGTCTTCGTGATTCCCTTCGAAAGGCCTCTGTTTTTGTTAATTGAAAATTGATTGTTACTGCATCATGTTCTCTCTGTTTGGCCTGCAAAGAAACACAAGATCATATTTTTTTTAGTTCTCCTATTGCTTCCTAGATTTGAAATAACCTTCAAATTTACACTCCCTTGCCTTTAGGAACCAAAATCTAGGCAAAATTAGGGGATTTCCTGAATTGCCAAAAATTAGTGAACCCCAACTTCATATTATCTGGACCCTCCGAACCAAGATACCATAAAATCTAATTTTAACGAATCTTTAAACAAATCCTTAAATATAGCTGGCGGTGGTCAATCATCAGAGATCATCAAGGTTCTCAATTCTTATTGTAATGTGGCCCCTACATCATAAAACAGATGGCCTTACTTAAGGGAATTACTTTTTCTTAACCATATACTTGTTCCAAATCTTTTTTCGAAAGAAATAGGTCATAATCCAGGGGGACTCTCTATTGGTGGGCAAGTGTATCAAGGGGGTTGCTACCTCACTTATGCCACTAATACAAAGGGGCTAATAAATTCTCAACTAGGTGATCAACTTATCACTAGTCAACCAGGAGAATTACAACTCATGGAGCAACTGGTTGCTAAATTTTGAAGCTCAGATATATGTTGGCAAAATATCATGTGATGGATTCGATGGCGAATATACGTATATGTTTACCCTTGAACCGATTTATACAATTAATAATGAACCAATCCTAAGTTATGCAAGATGGGAACGTATATTATGCATAACATAGTAGTTTTTGATATACAATCTACAATTATGATATGTTTGCATTATAGGGCCAAATACCTCTCTACCACAAAAAATAATTCCACTAACAAGTTTATTATATAGAATGAGAGAGTAAGTTATGTACAAAATATTAGTATGTTATGGACTATTAACTAATATGTTATGCGAGCTTAAAAAGACCAAACGCCCTTTAACATTGTGAAATTGTACCATTAACAAGAATGTTAAGGATAATAGAAAAGTATGTAATGCATAACATATTACAATGTTATAGACCATAGACTAATATGTTATGCCAGTTTCATAAAGCCAAACACCCTTCAACCACAAGAAATTATATCACTAACTAGTATATTATGTGGAATTGGAAAGTAGATTATGCATATTTTAATTGTAAGTTATAGACCGTTAACTAACATGTTATTCCATCTTCATTGGGCCAAACCGGGTCTGGTGTTAAGTGAGGGGCACTTTCATCGTAGCACACATGACTCCATATTTTGTCAACATTTATCCATGGTTCAATATTTAGGCAAAAATAGTTCTATGAGTCATAATTTTTCGTAAACCAAATAATGCAAACCATCCCTCAAATGACTGAAAATACTAGCATATAGAACTTGGGTCCATTAGGTAACTTCTTCATCAAGAGTACATATCACTATCTACAATATAGGCAAAATGAGGAGGAGGGTACACTGAAATTTAAACTCACAAATTCAATTTGGTCTGACATTACCTATTTATACTTTTCTCCCAAGCACAATGCTAATATGGCTTTGTCTTCGTGATTGCCTTCGAAAGGCCTCTGTTTTTTTTTTTTTAATTGAAAATTGATTGTTACTGCATCATGTTCTCTGTTTGGCCTGCAAAGAAACACAAGATCATATTTTTTTTGTTCTCCTATTGCTTCCAAGATTTTAAATAACCTTCAAATTTAGACTCTCATGCTTTTAGGAACCAAAATCTAGGCCAAATTAGGGGATTTCCTGAATTGCCAAAAATTAGTGAACCCCAACTTCATATTATCTGGACCCTCCGAACCAAGATACCATAAAATCTAATTTTACGAATCTTCAAACAAATCCTTAAATATCGCTGGTGGTGGTCAATCATCAGAGATCATCAAGGTTCTCAATGCTTATTGTAATGTGGCCTCTACATCATAAAACAGATGGCATTACTTAAGCGAATTACTTTTTCTTAACCATATACTTGTTCCAAATCTTTTTTTGAAAGAAATAGGTCATAATCCAGGGGGATTCTCTATTGGTGGTCAAGTGTATCAAAGGGGTTGCTACCTCACTTATGCCACTAATACAAAGGGGCTAATAAATTCTCAACTAGGTGATCAACATATCACTAGTCAACTAGGAGAATTACAACTCATGGAGCAACTGGTTGCTAAATTTTGAAGCACAGATATATGTTGGCAAAATATCAAGTGATGGATTTGATGGCGAATATACGTATATGTTTACCCTTGAACCGATTTATACAATTAATAATGAACCAATCCTAAGTTAAGCAAGATGGGAACGTATATTATGCATAACATAATTGTTTTTTATGTACAATCTACTAATATAATATGTTTGCTTTATAGGGCCAAATACCTCTCAACCACGAAAAATAATTCCACTAACAAGTTTATTATATAGAATGAGAAAGTAAGTTATGTATAAAATTTTAGTATGTTATAGACTATTAACTAATATGTTATGCCAGCTTAAAAAGACTAAACGCCCTTTAACCTTGTGAAATTGTACCATTAACTAGAATGTTAAGCATAATAGAAACGTATGTTATGCATAATATATTACAATGTTATAGCTCATAGACTAATATGTTATGGCAGTTTCATAAAGCCAGACACCCTTCAACCACAAGAAAGTATATCACTAACTAGTATATTATGTGGAATAGGAAAGTAGATTATGCATATTTTAATATTATGTTATAGACCGTTAACTAATATGTTATTGCATGTTCATTGGGCCAAACCGGGTCTGGTGTTAAGTGAGGGGCACTTTCATCGGAGCACACATGACTCCATATTTTGTCAACATTTATCCATGGTTCAATATTTAGGCAAAAAAAGTTCTATGAGTCATAATTTTTCATAAACCAAATAATGCATACCATCCCTCAAATGAATGAAAATACTAGCATATAGAACTTGGGTCCCATAGGTAACTTCTTCATCAAGAGTACATATCACTATCTACAATATAGGCAAAATGAGGAGGAGGGTACACTCAAATTTAAACTCACAAATTTAATTTGGTGTAACATTACCTATTTATACTTTTCTCCCAAGCACAATGCTAAAATGGCTTTGTCTTCGTGATTCCTTTTGAAAGGCCTCTTTTTTCGTTAATTGAAAATTGATTGTTGCTGTTTGGCCTCAGAAGAAACACAAGATCATCTTTTTTTTAGTTCTCCTATTGCTTCCTAGATTTGCAATAACCTTCAAATTTAAACTCCCTTACCTTTAGGAACCAAAATCTAGGACAAATTAAGGGATTTCCTGAATTGCCAAAAATTAGTGAACCCCAACTTCATATTATCTGGACCCTCTGAACCAAGATACAATAAAATCTAATTTTGACGAATCTTCAAACAAATCCTTAAATATCGCCGGTGGTGGTCAATCATCGGAGATCATCAAGGTTCTCAATGCTTATTGTAATGTGGCCCCTACATCATAAAACAGATGGCATTACTTAAGCGAATTACTTTTTCTTAACCATATACTTGTTCCAAATCTTTTTTTGAAAGAAATAGGTCATAATCCAGGGGGATTCTCTATTGGTGGTCAAGTGTATCAAGGAGGTTGCTGCCTCACTTATGCCACTAATACATAGGGGCTAATAAATTCTCAACTAGGTGATCAACATATCACTAGTCAACTAGGAGAATTACAACTCATGGAGCAAGTGGTTGCTAAATTTTGAGGCACAGATATATGTTGGCAAAATATCAAGTGATGGATTTGATGGCGAATATACGTATATGTTTACCCTTGAACCGATTTATACAATTAATAATGAACCAATCCAAAGTTAAGCAAGATGGGAACGTATATTATGCATAACATAATAGTTTTTGATATACAATCTACAATTATGATATGTTTGCATTATAGGGCCAAATACCTCTCAACCACGAAAAATAATTCCACTAACAAGTTTATTATATAGAATGAGAAAGTAAGTTATGTACAAAATATTAGTATGTTATGGACTATTAACTAATATGTTATGCCTGCTTAAAAAGACCAAACGCCCTTTAACATCGTGAAATTGTACCATTAACAAGAATGTTACGGATAATAGAAAAGTACGTAATGCATAATTTATTACAATGTTATAGACCATAGACTAATATGTTATGGCAGTTTCATAAAGCCAAACACCCTTCAACCACAAGAAATTATATCACTAACTAGTATATTATGTGGAATTGGAAAGTAGATTATGCATATTTTAATAGTTTGTTATAGACCGTTAACAAATATGTTATTCCATCTTCGTTGGGCCAAACCGGGTCTGGTGTTAAGTGAGGGGCACTTTCATCGTAGCACACATGACTCGATATTTTGTCAACATTTATCCATGGTTCAATATTTAGGCAAAAATAGTTCTATGAGTCATAATTTTTCGTAAACCAAATAATGCATACCATCCCTCAAATGACTAAAAATACTAGCATATAGAACTTGGGCCCCATAGGTAACTTCTACATCAAGAGTACATATCACTATCTTCAATATAGGCAAAACGAGGAGGAGGGTACACCGAAATTTACTCTCAGAAATTTAATTTGGTCTGACATTACCTATTTATACTTTTCTCCCAAGCACAATGCTAATATGGCTTTGTCTTCGTGATTCCCTTCGAAAGGCCTCTGTTTTTGTTAATTGAAATTTGATTGTTACTCCATCATGTTCTCTCTGTTTGGCCTGCAAAGAAACACAAGATCATATTTTTTTTAGTTCTCCTATTGCTTCCTAGATTTGAAATAACCTTCAAATTTAGACTCCCTTGCCTTTAGGAAGCAAAATCTAGGCCAAATTAACGGGTTTCCTGAATTGCCAAAAATTAGTGAACCCCAACTTCATATTATCTGGACCCTCCGAACCAAGATACCATAAAATCTAATTTTGACGAATCTTCAAACAAATCCTTAAATATCGCTGGTGGAGGTCAATCATCAGAGATCATCAAAGTTCTCAACACTTATTGCAATGTGGCCCCTACATCATTAAACAGATGGCATTACTTAAGCGAATTACTTTTTCTTATCCATATACCAGTTCCAAATCTTTTTTCGAAAGAAATAGGTCATAATCCAGGGGGACTCTCTATTGGTGGTCAACTGTATCAAGGGGGTTGCTACCTCACTTACGCCACTAATACGAAGGGGCTAATAAATTCTCAACTAGGTGATCAACACACAACTAGTCAACTAGGAGAATAACAACGCATGGAGCAACTGGTTGCTAAATTTGGAAGCACAGATATATGTTGGCAAAATATCAAGTGATGGATTCGGTGGCGAATATACGTATATGTTTACCCTTGAACCGATTTATACAATTAATAATGAACCAATCCTAAGTTATGCAAGATGGGAACGTATATTATGCATAACATAATAGTTTTTTATGTACAATCTACAATTATGACTTGTTTGCATTATAGGGCCAAATACCTCTCAACCACGAAAAATAATTCCACTAACAAGTTTATTATATAGAATGAGAAAGTAAGTTATGTACAAAATATTAGTTTGTTATGGACTATTACCTAATATGTTATGCCAGCTTAAAAAGACCAAACGCCCTTTAACCTTGTGAAATTGTACCATAAACTAGAATGTTAAGCATAATAGAAACGTATGTAATGCATAATATATTACAATGTTATAGACCATAGACTAATATGTTATGGCAGTTTCATAATGCCAGACACCCTTCAACCACAAGAAATTATATCACTAATTAGTATATTATGTTGAATAGGAAAGTCGATTATGCATATTTTAATATTATGTTATTGACCGTTAACTAATATGTTATTCCATGTTCATTGGGCCAAACCGGGTCTGGTGTTAGGTGAGGGGCACTTTCATCGGAGCACACATGACTCGATATTTTGTCAACATTTATCCATGGTTCAATATTTAGGCAAAAATAGTTCTATGAGTCATAATTTTTCATAAACCAAATAAAGCATACCATTCCTCAAATGACTGAAAATACTAGCATATAGAACTTGGGTCCCATAGGTAACTTCTTCATCAAGAGTACATATCACTATCTACAATATAGGCAAAATGAGGAGGAGGGTTCACTGAAATTTAAACTCACAAATTTAATTTGGTGTAACATTAGCTATTTGTACTTTTCTCCCAAGCACAATGCTAATATGGCTTTGTGTTCGTGATTGCTTTTGAAAGGCCTCCGTTTTCGTTAATTGAAAATTGATTGTTACTGCCTCATGTTCTCTCTGTTTGGCCTCAGAAGAAACACAAGATCATCTTTTGTTTAGTTCTCCTATTGCTTCCTAGATTTGCAATAACCTTCAAATTTACACTCCCTTACCTTTAGGAACCAAAATCTATGCCAAATTAAAGGATTTCCTGAATTGCCAAAAATTAGTGAACCCCAACTTCATATTATCTGGACCCTCCGAACCAAGATACCATAAAATCTAATTTTGACGAATCTTCAAACAAATCCTTAAATATCGCTGGTGGTGGTCAATCATCAGAGATCATCAAGGTTCTCAATGCTTATTTTTATGTGGCCCCTGATTCATAAAACAGATGGCATTACTTAAGCGAATTACTTTTTCTTAACCATATACCAGTTCCAAATCTTTTTTCGAAAGAAATAGGTCATAATCCAGGGGACTCTCTATTGGTGGTCAACTGTATCAAGGGGTTGCTACCTCACTTACGCCACTAATAATGAAGGGGCTAATAAATTCTCAACTAGGTGATCAACATACAACTAGTCAACTAAGAGAATAACAACGCATGGAGCAACTGGTTGCTAAATTTGGAAGCAATGGATATATGTTGGCAAAATATCAAGTGATGGATTCGATTGGCTTAAATATAATGATATGTTTACCCTTGAACCGATTTATACAATTAATAATGAACCAATCCTAAGTTATGCAAGATGGGAACATTATATTATGCATAACATAATAGTTTTGATATACAATCTACTAATATAATATGTTTGCTTTATAGGGCCAAATACCTCTCAACCACGAAAACTAATTCCACTAACAAGTTTATTATATAGAATGAGAAAGTATGTGATGTACAGAATTTTAGTATGTTATAGACTATTAACTAATATGTTATGCCAGCTTAAAAAAGACTAAACGCCCTTTAACCTTGTGAAATTGTACCATTAACTAGAATGTTAAGCATAATAGAAAAGTATGTTATGCATAATATATTACAATGTTATAGATCATAGACTAATATGTTATGGCAGTTTCATAAAGCCAGACACCCTTCAACCACAAGAAATTATATCACTAATTAGTATATTATGTGGAATAGGAAAGTCGATTATGCATATTTTAATATTATGTTATTGACCGTTAACTAATATGTTATTCCATGTTCATTGGGCCAAACCGGTCTGGTGTTAAGTGAGGGGCACTTTTTCATGAAAGCACACATGACTCGATATTTTGTCAACATTTATCCATGGTTCAATATTTAGGCAAAAATAGTTCTATGAGTCATAATTTTTCGCAAACCAAATAATGCATACCATCCCTCAAATGACTAAAAATACTAGCATATAGAACTTGGGTCCTATAGGTAACTTCTTCATCAAGAGTACAAATCACTATCTACAATATAGGCAAAATGAGGAGGAGGGTACACTGAAATTTAAACTCACAAATTTAATTTGGTCTGACATTACCTATTTATACTTTTCTCCCAAGCACAATGCTAATATGGCTTTGTCTTCATGATTCCCTCGAAAGGCCTCTGTTTTTTGTTAATTGAAATTTGATTGTTACTCCATCATGTTCTCTCTGTTTGGCCTGCAAAGAAACACAAGATCATATTTTTTTAGTTCTCCTATTGCTTCCTAGATTTGCAATAACCTTCAAATTTGCACTCCCTTACCTTTAGGAACCAAAATCTAAGACAAATTAAGGGATTTCCTGAATTGCCAAAAATTAGTGAACCCAACTTCATATTATCTGGACCCTCGAACCAAGATTCCATAAAATCTAATTTTGACGAATCTTCAAACAAATCCTTAAATATCGCTGGTGGAGGTCAATCATCAGAGATCATCAAGGTTCTCAATGCTTATTGTAATGTCGCCCCTACATCATAAAACTGATGGCATTACTTAAGCGAATTACTTTTTTTCATAACCACATACTTGTTCCAAATCTTTTTTTTGAAAGAAATAGGTCATAATCCAGGGGACTCTCTATTGGTGGTCAAGTGTATCAAGGGGTTGCTACCTCACTTATGCCACTAATACAAAGGGGCTAATAAAGTCTCAACTAGGTGATCAACATATCACTAGTCAACTAGGAGAATTACAACTCATGGAGCAACTGGTTGCTAAATTTTGAAGCACAGATATATGTTGGCAAAATATCAAGTGATGGATTCGATGGCTTAATATAATGATATATGTTTACCCTTGAACCGATTTATACAATTAATAATGAACCAATCCTAAGTTAAGCAAGATGGGAACATTATATTATGCATAACATAATAGTTTTTGATATACAATCTACTAATCTGATATGTTTGCTTTATAGGGCCAAAAACCTCTCAACCACTAAGAATAATTCCACTAACAAGTTTATTATATAGAATGAGAGAGTAAGTTATGTACAAAATATTAGTATGTTATGGACTATTAACTAATATGTTATGCCAACAAAAAAAGACCAAACGCCCTTTAACATTGTGAAATTGTAGCATTAACAAGAATGTTAAGGATAATAGAAAAGTATGTAATGCTTAATTTATTACAATGTTATAGACCATAGACTAATATGTTATGGCAGTTTCATAAAGCCAAACACCCTTCAACCATAAGAAATTATATCACTAACTAGTATATTATGTGGAATTGGAAAGTAGATTATGCATATTTTAATATTATGTTATTGACCGTTAACTAATATGTTATTCCATCTTCATTGGGCCAAACCGGGTCTGGTGTTAAGTGAGAGGTACTTTCATCGGAGCACACATGACTCGATATTTTGTCAACATTTATCCATTGTTCAATATTTAGGCAAAAATAGTTCTATGAGTCATAATTTTTCATAAACCAAATAATGCATACCATTCCTCAAATGACTGAAAATACTAGCATATAGAACTTGGGTCCCATAGGTAACTTCTTCATCAAGAGTACATATAACTATCTACAATATAGGCAAAATGAGGAGGAGGGTACACTGAAATTTAAACTCACAAATTTAATTTGGTGTAACATTACCTATTTGTACTTTTCTCCCAAGCACAATGCTAATATGGCTTTGTGTTCGTGATTCCTTTTGAAAGGCCTCTGTTTTCGTTAATAGAAAATTGACTGTTGCTGCATCATGTTCTCTCTGTTTGGCCTGCAAAGAAACACAAGATCATATTTTTTTTAGTTCTCCTATTGATTCCTAGATTTGAAATAACCTTCAAATTTAGACTCCCTTGCCATTAGGAACCAAAATCTAGGCCAAATTAGGGATATCTTGAATTGCCAAAAATTTGTGAACCCCAACTTCATATTATCTGGACCCTCCGAACCAAGATACCATAAAATTTAATTTTGACGAATCTTCAAATAAATCCTTAAATATCGCTGGTGGTGGTCAATCATCAGAGATCATCAAGGTTCTCAATGCTTATTGTAATGTGGCCCCAACATCATAAAACAGATGGCATTACATAAGCGAATTACTTTTTCTTATCCATATACTTGTTCCAAATCTTTTTTCGATTGAAATAGGTCATAATCCTGGGGGACTCTCTATTGGTGGTCAAGTGTATCAAGGGGGTTGCTACCTCACTTATGCCACTTATACAAAGGGGCTAATAAATTCTCAACTAGGTGCTCAACATATCACTAGTCAACTAAGAGAATTACAACTCATGGAGCAACTGGTTGCTAAATTTTGAAGCACAGATATATGTTGGCAAAATATCAAGTGATGGATTCGATGGCGAATATACGTATATGTTTACCCTTGAACTTATTTATACAATTAATGATGAACGAATCCTAAGTTAAGAAAGATGGGAACATGTATTATGCATAACATAATAGTTTTTGATATACAATCTACTATTATGATATGTTTGCTTTATAGGGCCAAACACCTCTCAACCACGAAAAATAATTCCACTAACAAGTTTATTATATAGAATGAGAAAGTAAGTTATGTACAAAATTTTAGTATGTTACGGACTATTAACTAATATGTTATGCCAGCTTAAAAAAGACCAAACGCCCTTTAACCTTGTGAAATTGTTCCATTAACTAGAATGTTAAGCATAATAGAAAAGTATGTTATGCATAATATATTACAATTTATATACCATAGACTAATATGTTATGGCAATTTCATAAACCCAAACACCCTTCAACCACAAGAATTTATATCATCGACAAGTATATTATGTGGAATTCGAAAGTAGATTATGCTTATTTTAATAGAATGTTATAGACCGTTAACTAATATGTTATTCCATCTTCTTTGGGCCAAACCGGTCTGGTGTTAAGTGAGGGGCACTTTCATCGAGAGCACACATGACTCGATATTTTGTCAACATTTATCCATGGTTCAATATTTAGGTAAAAATAGTTCTATGAGTCATAATTTTTCGCAAACCAAATAATGCATACCATCCCTCAAATGACTGAAAATAGTAGCATATAGAACTTGGGTCCCATAGGTAACTTCTTCATCAAGAGTACATATCACTATTTACAATATAGGCAAAATGAGGAGGAGGGTACACTGAAATTTAAACTCACAAATTTAATTTGGTGTAACATTACCTATTAATACTTTTGTCCCAAGCACAATGCGAATATGGCTTTGTCTTCGTGATTCCTTTCGAAAGGCCTCTTTTTTCGTTAATTGAAAATTAATTGTTACTGTATCATGTTCTCTCTGTTTGGCCTCTGAAGAAACACTAGATCCTATTTTTTTTTGTTCTCCTATTGCTTCCTTGATTTGCAATAACCTTAAAATTTACACTCCCTTACCTTTAGGAACCAAAATCGAGGCCAAATTAAGGGATTTCCTGAATTGCGAAAAATTAGTGAACCCCAACTTCATATTATCTGGACCCTCCGAACCAAGATACCATAAAATCAAATTTTGACGAATCTTCAAACAAATCCTTAAATATCACTGGTGGAGGTTAATCATCAGAGATCAACAAGGTTCTCAATGCTTATTGTAATGTGGCCCCTACATCATAAAACAGATGGCTTACTTAAGTGAATTACTTTTTCTTAACCATATACTTGTTCGAAATCTTTTTTCGAAAGAAATAGGTCATAATCCAGGAGGACTCTCTATTGGTGCTCAAGTGTATCAAGGGGGTTGCTACCTCACTTATGCCACTAATACAAAGGGGCTAATAAATTCTCAACTAGGTGAACAACATTTCACTTGTCAACTAGGAGAATTACAACTCATGGAGCAACTGGTTGCTAAATTTTGAAGCACAGATATATGTTGGCAAAATATCAAGTGATGGATTCGATGGCTAATATATCATTATATGTTTACCCTTGAACCGATTTACACAATTAATAATGAACCAATCCTAAGTTAAGCAAGATGGGAATTATATTATTCATAACATAATAGTTTTTGATATACAATCTACTATTATGATATGTTTGCTTTATATGGCAAAATACCTCTCAACCACGAAAAATAATTCCACTAACAAGTTTATTATATAGAATGAGAAAGTAAGTTATGTACAAAATTTTAGTATGTTATGGACTATTAGCTAATATGTTATGCCAGCTTAAAAAGACCAAACGCCCTTTAACCTTGTTAAATTGTACCATTAACTAGAATGTTGAGCATAATAGAAAAGTATGTTATGCATAATATATTACAATGTTATAGACCATAGACTAATATGTTATGGCAGTTTCATTAAGCCAAACACCCTTCAACCACAAGAAATTATATCACTAACAATTATATTATGTGGAATTGGAAAGTAGGTTATGCATATTTTGATAGTATGTTATAGACCGTTAACTAATATGTTATTCCATCTTCATTGGGCCAAACCGGGTCTGGTTTTAAGTGAGGGCCACTTTCATTTGTAGCACACATGACTCGATATTTTGTCAACATTTATCTATGGTTCAATAATTAGGCTAAAATAGTTCTATGAGTCATAATTTTTCGTAAACCAAATAATACATACCATCCCTCAAATGACTAAAAATACTGGCATATAGAACTTGGGTCCCATAGGTAACTTCTTCATCAAGAGGTCATATCACTATCTACAATATAGGCAAAATGAGGAGGAGGGTACACTGAAATTTAAACTCAGAAATTTAATTTGGTTTGACATTTCCTATTTATACTTTTCTCCCAAGCACAATACTAATATGGCTTTGTCTTCGTGATTCACTTGAAGGAAGGCCTTTGTTTTTCTTAATTGAAAATTGATTGTTACTGCATCATGTTCTCTCTATTTGGCCTGCAAAGAAACACAAGATCATATTTTTTTGTTCTCCTATTGCTTCCAAGATTTGAAATAACCTTCAAATTTAGACTCCCTTACCTTTAGGAACCAAAATCCAGGCCAAATTAAGGGATTTCCTGAATTGCCAAAAATTAGTGAACCCCAACTTCATATTATCTGGGCCCTCCCAACCAAGATACCATAAAATCTAATTTTGACGAATCTTCAAATAAATCCTAAAATATCGCTGGTGGAGGTCAATCATCAGAGATCAACAAGGTTCTCAATGCTTATTGTAATGTGGCCCCTACATCATAAAACAGATGGCTTTACTTAAGCTTAATTACTTTTTTCTTAACCATGTACTTGTTCCAAATCTTTTTTTCATAAGAAATAGGTCTTAATCCGGGGGACTCTCTATTGGTGGTCAAGTGTATCAAGGGGTTGCTACCTCACTTATGCCACTAATACAAAGGGGCTAATAAATTCTCAACTAGGTGATCAACATATCACTAGTCAACAAGGAGAATTACAACTCATGGAGCAACTGGTTGCTAAATTTTGAAGCACAGATATATGTTGGCAAAATATCAAGTGATAGATTCGATGGCTTAATATAATGATATGTTTACCCTTGAACCGATTTATACAATTAATAATGAACCAATCCTAAGTTAAGCAAGAAGGAACGTATATTATCCATAACATAATAGTTTTTGATATACAATCTACTATTATGATATGTTTGCTTTATAGGGCCAAATACATCTCAACCACGAAAAATAATTCCACTAACAAGTTTATTATATAGAATGAGAAAGTAAGTTATGTACAAAAATTTTAGTATGTTATGGACTATTAACTAAT
>JAINDJ010000073.1:0-72658 GCA_019845555.1 Aristolochia fimbriata
TTTTCTCTCTTTCTCTCTCTAAGTTTTTCTCTCTTTCTCTCTCTAAGGGTTTTCTCTCTTTCTCTCTCTGGGTTTTCTCTCTCTTTTCTCTCTGGGTTTTTTCTCTCTTTTCTCTCTCTGGGTTTTTTCTTTTCTCTCTGGGTTTTTTCTCTTTCTCTCTCTAGGTTTTTTCTCTTTCTTTCTCTCTCTGGGTTTCTCTCTTTGTTTTCTCTCTCTCTCTCTTTTTCTCTCTTTCTCAGGTTTTTTTCTTTTCTCTCTTTCTCTCTCTGGGTTTTCTCTCTTTCTCTCTAGGTTTTTTTTTTCTCTTTTTCTCTCTCTGGGTTTTCTTTTTTCTCTGGGTTTTCTCTCTTTTCTCTCTGGGTTTTTTTCTCTCTTTCTCTCTCTTGGTTTTCTCTTTTTCTCTCTCTCTGGTTTTTTTTTCTTTCTCTCTCTCTGGGTTTTCTCTTTTCTCTCTCTGGTTTTTCTCTCTTTTCTCTCTAGGGGTTTTCTCTTTTTCTCTCTCTGGGTTTTCTCTCTTTCTCTCTCTGGGTTTTTTTCTCTTTTCTCTCTCTGGGTTTTTTCTTTCTCTCTTTCTCTTTTCTTTTTTCTCTCTCTGGGTTTTTTCTCTCTTTCTCTCTCTCTCTTTTTCTCTCTCTTTTTTCTCTCTCTCTGGGTTTTCTCTTTTTTCTCTCTCTGTTTTTTTTTTCTCTCTTTCTCTCTCTGGGTTTTTTCTCTCTTTCTCTCTCTGGGTTTTTTTTTCTCTTTTTTCTCTCTCTCTCTTTTTTTTCTCTCTTTTTTCTCTCTCTGGGTTTTTTCTCTCTTTCTCTCTCTGGTTTTTTCTCTCTTTCTCTCTCTGGGTTTTCTCTCTTTTCTCTCTCTGGTTTTTTTTCTCTTTTTCTCTGGGTTTTTTTTCTCTCTTTCTCTCTCTGGGTTTTTCTCTTTTTCTCTCTCTAGGTCTTTTCTCTTTTTCTCTCTCTGGGTTTTCTCTCTTTCTCTCTCTTTTTCTCTCTTTTCTCTCTCTGGGTTTTTCTCTCTTTCTCTCTCTGGGTTTTTTTTCTCTTTTCTCTCTCTGGTTTTTCTCTTTTTCTCTCTCTGGTTTTTCTCTCTTTCTCTCTCTGGGTTTTTCTCTTTTTCTCTCTCTCTGTTTTTCTCTCTTTCTCTCTCTGGGTTTTTCTCTCTTTCTCTCTCTGGGTTTTTCTCTCTTTCTCTCTCTGGTTTTTTCTCTCTTTCTCTCTCTGGGTTTTTCTCTCTTTCTCTCTCTGGGTTTTCTCTCTTTTTCTCTCTGGGTTTTTTCTCTTTTTTCTCTCTCTGTTTTTTCTCTCTTTTTCTCTCTCTGGTTTTTTCTCTTTTCTCTCTCTGGGTTTTTTTCTCTTTTTCTCTCTCTGGGTTTTTCTCTCTTTTCTCTCTCTGGGTTTTTTTCTCTCTCTCTCTCTTTTTTTTCTCTCTTTCTCTCTCTAGGTTTTTCTCTTTTTTTCTCTCTCTGGGTTTTTTTCTCTCTTTTTCTCTCTCTGGGTTTTTCTCTCTTTCTCTCTGGGTTTTTTCTCTTTTCTCTCTCTGGTTTTTTCTCTCTTTTTCTCTCTGGGTTTTCTCTCTTTTCTCTCTGGGTTTTTCTTTTTCTCTTTTTTCTCTCTTTCTCTCTCTGGGTTTTTCTCTCTTTTCTCTCTCTGGTTTTTTTTCTCTCTTTCTCTCTGGGTTTTTTCTCTCTTTTCTCTCTCTAGGTTTTTTTCTCTTTCTCTCTCTGGTTTTTTCTCTCTTTCTCTCTCTGGGTTTTTCTCTTTCTCTCTCTGGGTTTTTTTCTCTTTTCTCTCTCTGGTTTTTCTCTCTTTCTCTCTGGGGTTTTCTCTCTTTTTTCTCTCTCTGGGTTTTCTCTCTTTCTCTCTCTCTTTCTTCTCTCTCTCTGGGTTTTTCTCTTTCTCTCTGGGTTTTTTTCTCTTTCTCTCTCTGGGTTTTTTCTCTTTCTCTCTCTGGGTTTTCTCTTTTTCTCTCTCTGGGTTTTTTCTCTCTTTCTCTCTCTCTGGTTTTTCTCTTTTCTCTCTCTCTGGGTTTCTCTCTTTTCTCTCTGGGTTTTCTCTTTCTCTCTTTTTTTCTTTCTTTTTCTCTCTCTGGGTTTTCTCTCTTTTCTCTCTCTGGGTTTTCTCTCTTTCTCTCTCTGGGTTTTCTCTCTTTCTCTCTCTGGGTTTTTTCTCTCTTTCTCTCTCTGGTTTTTTTTTCTTTTCTCTTTTTTCTCTCTGGGTTTTTCTCTCTTTCTCTCTCTGGGTTTTTCTGGGTTTTTCTCTCTCTGGGTTTTTTTCTCTCTCTCTCTCTCTGGTTTTTTCTCTCTTTCTCTCTCTGGGTTTTTTTCTTTTTTTCTCTCTCTGGGTTTCTCTCTCTCTTTCTCTCTCTCTGGTTTTTCTCTTTTTTCTCTCTCTGGTTTTTTCTCTCTTTTTCTCTCTCTGTTTTTTTCTCTTTTTCTCTCTCTGGTTTTTCTCTTTTCTCTCTCTTTTTTTTCTCTTTTTTCTCTCTCTGGTTTCTTTTTTCTTTTCTCTCTCTCTGGGTTTTTTCTCTCTTTCTCTCTCTGGGTTTTTCTCTCTTTTCTCTCTCTCTCTGGTTTTTTCTTTTTCTCTCTTGGGTTTTTCTTTTCTTTCTCTCTCTCTGGGTTTTTTTCTTTTTTTCTCTTTCTCTCTTTTTTTTCTCTCTTTCTCTCTCTGGGTTTTTCTCTCTTTCTCTCTGGATTTTTCTCTCTTTCTCTCTCTGGGTTTTTCTCTCTTTCTCTCTCTGGGTTTTTTCTCTCTTTCTCTCTCTAGGTTTTTCTCTCTTTCTCTCTCTAGGTTTTTCTCTCTTTCTCTCTCTGGGTTTTTCTCTCTTTCTCTCTCTGGGTTTTCTCTCTTTCTCTCTCTCTGGTTTTTCTCTCTTTCTCTCTCTGGGTTTTTCTCTCTTTCTCTCTCTGGGTTTTTCTCTCTTTCTCTCTGGGTTTTTCTCTCTTTCTCTCTCTTGGGTTTTTCTCTCTTTCTCTCTCTGGGTTTTTTTCTCTCTTTCTCTCTCTGGGTTTTCTCTCTTTTTCTCTTTCTCTCTCTCTCTTTTTTCTTTTTTCTCTTTTTCTCTCTCTGGGTTTTTTCTCTTTTTCTCTCTCTGGGTTTTTTTCTTTCTTTTTCTCTCTCTTTTTTTCTCTCTTTCTCTCTGGGTTTTCTCTCTCTGGTTTTTCTCTCTTTCTCTCTCTGGGTTTTTCTCTCTTTCTCTCTGGGTTTTTCTCTCTTTCTCTCTCTCTGGGTTTTCTCTCTTTCTCTCTCTGGGTTTTCTCTCTTTCTCTCTCTGGGTTTTTTCTCTTTTCTCTCTCTTTCTTTTCTCTTTTCTCTCTCTGGGTTTTTTCTCTTTTTCTCTCTCTGGTTTTTTCTCTTTTTCTCTCTGGGTTTTTTTCTCTCTTTCTCTCTCTGGGTTTTTTTTCTCTCTTTTCTCTCTCTGGGTTTTTTTTCTTCTTTCTCTCTCTGGGTTTTTCTCTCTTTCTCTCTCTGGGTTTTTCTCTCTTTCTCTCTCTGGGTTTTTCTCTCTTTCTCTCTCTGGTTTTTCTCTCTTTCTCTCTCTGGGTTTTCTCTCTTTCTCTCTCTGGGTTTTTCTCTCTTTCTCTCTCTGGGTTTTTCTCTCTTTCTCTCTCTGGGTTTTTCTCTTTCTCTCTCTGGGTTTTTCTCTCTTTCTCTCTCTGTGTTTTTCTCTCTTTCTCTCTCTCTGGGTTTTTTCTCTCTTTCTCTCTCTGGGTTTTTCTCTCTTTCTCTCTCTGGGTTTTCTCTCTTTCTCTCTCTGGGTTTTCTCTCTTTTCTCTCTCTGGGTTTTCTCTCTTTTCTCTCTCTGGGTTTTCTTTTTCTCTCTCTCTTTTTTTCTCTCTCTCTCTCTCTCTTTTTTTCTCTTTTTTCTCTCTGGTTTTTCTCTCTTTCTCTCTCTGGGTTTTCTCTCTTTCTCTCTCTGGTTTTTTTTCTCTTTTTCTCTCTCTGGGTTTTCTCTTTTTCTCTCTCTGGGTTTTCTCTTTCTCTCTCTGGGTTTTCTCTCTTTCTCTCTCTGGGTTTTTTTCTCTCTTTTCTCTCTCTTTTTTTCTCTCTCTTTCTCTCTGGGTTTTCTCTCTTTCTCTCTCTGGGTTTTTTTTCTCTTTTCTCTCTGGGTTTTCTCTCTGGGTTTTTTCTCTCTTTTCTCTCTCTCTGGGTTTTTCTCTCTTTCTCTCTCTTTTTTTTTTTTTCTCTTTCTCTCTCTGGGTTTTTTTCTCTCTTTCTCTCTGGGTTTTTTCTCTCTTTCTCTCTCTTTTTTTTTCTCTTTTCTCTCTCTGGGTTTTTCTCTTTTTTCTCTGGGTTTTTTTTCTCTCTTTCTCTCTGTTTTTTCTCTCTTTCTCTCTCTGGTTTTTTCTCTTTTTCTCTCTCTGGTTTTTTTTTTTTTTCTTTTCTTTCTCTCTCTGGGTTTTCTCTCTTTCTCTCTCTGGTTTTTTCTCTCTTTCTCTCTCTGGGTTTTTTCTCTTTTTCTCTCTGGGTTTTTTTTCTTTTTTCTCTCTCTCTTCTTTCTCTCTTTCTCTCTCTTCTGGGTTTTTTCTCTTTTCTGGGTTTTTTCTCTTTTCTCTCTCTGGGTTTTTTTTCTCTTTCTCTCTCTCTCTTTTTTTCTCTCTTTTTCTCTCTCTGGGTTTTTTCTCTTTCTCTCTCTGGGTTTTTTCTCTTTTTCTCTCTCGGGTTTTTTTCTCTTTTCTCTCTGGGTTTTTTCTCTTTCTCTCTCTGGGTTTTTCTCTTTCTCTCTCTTTCTCTCTCTCTCTTTTTTCTCTTTTCTCTCTCTGGGTTTTTCTCTTTTCTCTCTCTCTCTTTTCTCTCTTTCTCTCTCTGGGTTTTTTTCTCTCTTTCTCTCTCTGGGTTTTTTCTTTTTTTCTCTCTCTGGGTTTTCTCTCTCTCTCTCTGGGTTTTTCTCTTTCTCTCTCTGGTTTTTTTCTCTCTTTCTCTCTCTGGGTTTTTTCTCTCTTTCTCTCTCTGGGTTTTCTCTCTTTCTCTCTCTGGTTTTTTTTCTCTCTTTTCTCTCTCTGGTTTTTTTCTCTTTTCTCTCTCTGGGTTTTTTCTCTCTTTCTCTCTGGGTTTTTTTCTCTCTTTCTCTCTCTGGGTTTTTTCTCTTTCTCTCTCTGGGTTTTTTTCTCTTTCTCTCTCTGGGTTTTTTCTCTCTTTCTCTCTGGGTTTTTTTCTCTTTTCTCTCTCTCTGGGTTTTCTCTCTTTTCTCTCTCTGGGTTTTTCTCTCTTTCTCTCTCTAGGTTTTTCTCTCTTTCTCTCTTTTTTTTTCTCTCTTTCTCTCTCTGGGTTTTTCTCTCTTTCTCTCTCTGGGTTTTTCTCTCTTTCTCTCTCTGGGTTTTCTCTCTTTCTCTCTCTGGGTTTTTCTCTCTTTCTCTCTCTGGGTTTTTCTCTCTTTCTCTCTCTGGGTTTTTCTCTCTTTCTCTCTCTGGGTTTTTCTTTCTTTCTCTCTCTGGGTTTTTTTTTCTCTTTTTCTCTCTGGGTTTTTTTCTCTCTTTCTCTCTCTTCTTTTTTTTCTCTTTCTCTCTGGGTTTTTCTCTTTTTTCTCTCTCTGGGTTTTCTCTCTTTCTCTCTCTGGTTTTTCTCTCTCTCTTTCTCTCTCTGGTTTTTTCTCTTTCTCTCTCTCTTTTTTCTCTTTTTTCTCTCTTTTTTTTCTCTCTCTCTTTTTTCTCTTTTTCTCTCTCTGGGTTTTTTCTTTTCTCTCTCTGGTTTTTTTCTCTTTTCTCTCTGGGTTTTTTTCTCTTTCTCTCTCTGGGTTTTCTCTCTTTCTCTCTCTGGTTTTTTTCTCTTTTTCTCTCTCTGGTTTTTTTCTCTCTTTTCTCTCTCTGGGTTTTTTTTTCTCTCTTTTCTCTCTCTCTGGTTTTTTCTCTCTTTCTCTCTCTAGGTTTTTCTCTTTCTCTCTCTTGGTTTTTCTCTCTCTTTCTCTCTCTCTTTTTCTCTCTCTCTTTGGGTTTTCTCTCTTCTCTTTTTTTTTCTCTTTCTCTCTGGGTTTTTCTCTCTTCTCTCTCTGGGTTTTTCTCTCTTTCTCTCTCTCTCTTTTCTCTCTCTCTCTCTCTGGGTTTTCTCTTTTTTCTCTCTCTGGGTTTTCTCTCTTTCTCTCTCTGGGTTTTTTTTCTTTTTCTCTCTCTGGGTTTTTTCTCTTTTTTCTCTCTCTGGTTTTTCTCTTTTTTCTCTCTCTGGGTTTTCTTTTCTCTCTGGGTTTTTTCTTTTTCTCTCTGGGTTTTTCTCTTTTTTCTCTCTGGGTTTTTCTCTTTTCTCTCTGGGTTTTCTCTCTTTTTCTCTCTCTGGTTTTTTTCTCTCTTTCTCTCTCTCTTTTTTTTTCTCTTTCTCTCTCTTTTTTTTCTCTTTTCTCTCTCTGGGTTTTTTCTCTTTTCTCTCTCTGGGTTTTCTCTCTTTTCTCTCTCTGGTTTTTTCTTTCTTTCTCTCTCTGGGTTTTTTTCTCTTTCTCTCTCTCTCTTTTTTCTCTTTTTTCTCTCTCTGGGTTTTTTCTCTCTTTCTCTCTGGGGTTTTTTTCTCTTTTTCTCTCTGGGTTTTTTCTCTCTTTTCTCTCTGGGTTTTTTCTCTCTTTCTCTCTCTGGGTTTTTTCTCTCTTTCTCTCTCTTTCTCTTTTTTTTTCTCTTTTTCTCTGGGGGTTTTTCTCTCTCTTTCTCTCTCTGGGTTTTTTCTCTCTTTTCTCTCTCTCTGGTTTCTCTCTTTCTCTCTCTAGGTTTTTCTCTTTTCTCTCTCTGGGTTTTCTCTCTTTCTCTCTGGGTTTTTTCTCTTTCTCTCTCTGGGTTTTTTTTTCTCTCTCTTTTTTCTCTCTGGTTTTTTTCTCTCTTTCTCTCTGGGTTTTTCTCTCTTCTTTCTCTTTCTCTTTTTTTCTCTTTTTTTCTCTCTCTCTCTTTTTCTCTCTTTCTCTCTGGGTTTTCTCTCTCTTTCTCTCTCTGGGTTTTCTCTCTTTCTCTCTCTGGGTTTTTCTCTTTCTCTCTGGGTTTTTTCTCTTTCTCTCTGGTTTTTCTCTTTTTCTCTCTGGGTTTTCTCTCTTTCTCTCTCTGGTTTTTTCTCTTTTTCTCTCTCTGGGTTTTCTCTCTTTCTCTCTCTGGGTTTTTTCTCTTTCTCTCTCTGGGTTTTTTTCTCTTTTTCTCTCTCTGGTTTTTCTCTTTCTCTCTCTGGTTTTTCTTTCTTTCTCTCTCTTTTTTTTTCTCTTTTCTCTCTCTGGGTTTTCTCTCTTTCTCTCTCTGGGTTTTCTCTTTTCTCTCTGGGTTTTCTCTCTCTCTGGGTTTTTTCTCTCTTTTCTCTCTCTGGTTTTTTCTCTCTTTTTCTCTCTCTGGGTTTTTTCTCTTTCTCTCTCTGGTTTTTTTTCTCTTTCTTTCTCTCTGGGTTTTTTTCTCTCTTTCTCTCTCTGGGTTTTTTCTCTCTTTCTCTCTCTGGTTTTTTCTCTCTTTCTCTCTCTCTCTGGGTTTTTTCTCTCTCTTTTTCTCTCTCTGGGTTTTTTCTCTTTTTTCTCTCTCTGGGTTTTTTTCTCTCTTTTCTCTCTCTGGTTTTTCTCTCTTTTCTCTCTCTGGTTTTTTTTTTTCTCTCTTTTCTCTCTTTTTTTTTCTCTCTCTTTCTCTCTTCTTTTTTCTCTTTTTCTCTCTCTGGGTTTTCTCTCTTTCTCTCTCTGGGTTTTTTTCTCTCTTTCTCTCTCTGGGTTTTTTCTCTCTTTCTCTCTCTGGGTTTTTTTCTCTCTTTTCTCTCTCTGGTTTTTTTCTCTCTTTCTCTCTCTGGGTTTTCTCTCTTTCTCTCTCTGGGGTTTTTCTCTTTTCTCTCTCTGGGTTTTCTCTCTCTTTCTCTCTCTCTGGGTTTTTTCTCTCTTTCTCTCTCTGGGTTTTTTCTCTTTCTCTCTCTGGGTTTTCTCTCTTTCTCTGGGGGTTTTTTTTCTCTTCTCTGGGTTTGGGTTTTTCTCTTTCTCTCTCTCTTGGTTTTTTCTCTTTTTCTCTCTCTCTGGGTTTTTTCTCTCTTTTCTCTCTTTTTTCTCTTTTTTTCTCTGGTTTTTCTCTTTCTCTCTCTTTTTTTTTCTCTCTTTCTCTCTCTGGTTTTTTTTTTCTCTCTTTTTCTCTCTGGGTTTTTCTCTTTTTCTCTCTCTTTTTTTCTCTTTCTCTCTCTGGGTTTTTTTCTCTTTTCTCTCTGGGTTTTCTCTTTCTCTCTCTGGTTTTTTTTCTCTTTTTCTCTCTCTGGGTTTTCTCTCTTTTCTCTCTCTGGTTTTTTTCTCTCTTTCTCTCTCTGGGTTTTTTCTCTTTTTTCTCTCTCTGTTTTTTTCTCTTTTTCTCTCTCTGGGTTTTTCTCTCTTTCTCTCTCTGGGTTTTTCTCTCTTTCTCTCTCTGGGTTTTTCTCTCTTTCTCTCTCTGGGTTTTTTTTCTCTCTTTTCTCTCTGGGTTTTTTTTCTCTCTTTCTCTCTCTGGGTTTTCTCTCTTTCTCTCTGGTTTTCTCTTTTTTTCTCTTTTTCTTTTCTCTTTCTCTTTTTTTCTCTTTTTCTCTCTCTGGGTTTTTTCTCTCTTTTCTCTCTGGGTTTTTTTCTCTTTCTCTCTCTGGGTTTTTTCTCTTTCTCTCTCTGGGTTTTTTCTCTTTCTCTCTCTCTCTTTTTTTCTCTCTTTCTCTGGGTGGGTTTCTCTTTTCTCTCTCTGGGTTTTTCTCTCTTTCTCTCTCTGGTTTTTTCTCTCTTTCTCTCTCTGGGTTTTTCTCTCTTTCTCTCTCTGGGTTTTTTTCTCTTTCTCTCTCTGGGGTTTTTCTCTCTTTCTCTCTCTGGTTTTTTTTTCTCTCTTTCTCTCTCTGGTTTTTCTTTTCTCTCTTTTTTCTCTCTGTTTTTTTCTCTCTTTCTCTCTCTGGTTTTTTCTCTTTTTTCTCTCTGGGTTTTTTCTCTCTTTTCTCTCTCTGGGTTTTCTCTCTTTTTCTCTCTCTGGGTTTTCTCTCTCTCTCTCTGGGGTTTTCTCTCTTTTTTCTCTCTCTGGTTTTTTTTTCTCTCTTTCTCTCTCTTTTTTTTTTCTCTTTCTTTCTCTCTCTGGGTTTTTTTTTCTCTCTTTCTCTCTCTGGGTTTTCTCTCTTTTTCTCTCTCTAGGTTTTTCTCTTTTTTCTCTCTCTGGTTTTTTTTCTCTTTTCTCTCTGGGTTTTTCTTTTTCTCTCTTTCTCTCTTTCTCTCTTTCTCTTTTTCTCTCTCTTTCTCTTTCGGGTTTTCTCTTTCTCTCTCTGTTTTTTTTTTCTCTTTCTCTCTCTCTGGGTTTTTCTCTCTCTCTCTCTGGGTTTTTCTCTCTTTCTCTCTCTGGGTTTTTTTTCTCTCTCTCTCTCTCTCTGGGTTTTTTCTCTTTTCTCTCTCTTTTTTCTCTCTTCTCTCTCTGGGTTTTTTTTTCTCTTTTTCTCTCTCTTTTTTTCTCTCTTTCTCTCTCTCTTTTTTTCTCTCTTTCTCTCTCTGGTTTTTTTTCTCTTTCTCTCTCTGGGTTTTCTCTCTTTTCTCTGGGTTTTTTTCTCTTCTCTTCTCTTTTTTCTCTCTTTTCTCTCTTTTTTTCTCTCTTTTTCTCTCTGGGTTTTCTCTCTTTCTCTCTCTGGTTTTTTCTCTCTTTTTTCTCTCTGGTTTTTTTCTCTTTTCTCTCTCTGGGTTTTTCTCTCTTTCTCTCTCTGGGTTTTTCTCTCTTTCTCTCTCTGGGTTTTTCTCTCTTTCTCTCTCTGGTTTTTTCTCTCTTTCTCTCTCTGGGTTTTTCTCTCTTTCTCTCTCTGGTTTTTTTTTTCTTTTCTCTCTCTGGTTTTTTTTCTCTTTCTCTCTCTGGGTTTTTCTTTTCTCTCTCTGGTTTTTTCTCTTTCTCTCTTTGGGTTTTCTCTCTTTTCTCTCTGGGTTTTTTTCTCTTTTCTCTCTCTCTTTTTTTTTCTCTCTTTCTCTCTCTCTTTTTCTCTTCTCTGGGGTTTTTTCTCTCTTTCTCTCTCTGGGTTTTTTCTCTTTTTCTCTCTCTCTTTTTTTTTTTTTCTCTTTCTCTCTCTGGTTTTTTTTTTTTTTCTTTTTCTCTCTCTGGGTTTTTCTCTTTTCTCTCTCTGGGTTTTTTTCTTTCTCTCTCTCTGGGTTTTTTTTCTCTCTTTCTCTCTGGGTTTTTCTCTCTTTCTCTCTCTGTTTTTTCTCTCTTTCTCTCTCTGGTTTTTTTTCTTTCTCTCTCTGGGTTTTCTCTTTCTTTTCTTTTCTCTGGGTTCTTCTCTCTCTGGGTTTTTTCTCTCTTTTCTCTCTCTGGGTTTTTCTCTTTTCTCTCTCTGGGTTTTCTCTCTTTCTCTCTCTGGTTTTTTTCTCTCTTTCTCTCTCTGGGTTTTTTCTCTCTTTCTCTCTCTGGGTTTTTTCTCTTTTTTCTCTCTTTTCTTTTGGGTTTTTTTTCTCTCTTTCTCTCTCTGTTTTTTTCTCTCTTTTCTCTCTGGGTTTTTCTCTCTTTCTCTCTCTCTTTTTTTTTCTCTTTTTCTCTCTCTGGGTTTTCTCTCTTTTCTCTGGGTTTTTTTCTCTCTCTCTCTCTCTGTTTTTTTTCTCTCTTTCTCTCTCTGGGTTTTTTCTCTTCTTTCTCTCTGGGGGTTTTTCTCTCTTTCTCTCTCTGGGTTTTTTCTCTTTCTCTCTCTCTCTCTTTTTTCTCTTTTCTTTCTCTCTGGGTTTTTCTCTCTTTTTTCTCTCTTTTCTCTCTTCTTTCTCTCTTTCTCTCTGGGTTTTTTTCTCTCTTTTCTCTCTCTTTTTTTCTCTCTCTCTCTCTCTCTCTTTTTTCTCTCTTTCTCTCTCTGGGTTTTTTCTCTCTTTCTTTCTCTCTCTCTGGGTTTTTTCTCTCTTTTTCTCTCTGGTTTTCTCTCTTTCTCTCTCTCTTTTCTCTCTTTCTCTCTTTTTCTCTCTTTTTCTCTCTGGGTTTTTTCTCTTTTCTCTCTCTGGTTTTTTCTCTCTTTCTCTCTCTGGTTTTTTTTTTCTCTTCTCTCTCTCTGGTTTTTCTCTCTTTTTCTCTCTCTGGTTTTTTTCTCTTTTTCTCTCTCTGGTTTTTTCTCTCTTTCTCTCTCTGGTTTTTTTCTCTTTTCTCTCTCTGGGTTTTCTCTCTTTCTCTCTGGGTTTTCTCTCTTTTTCTCTCTTTTCTTTTTTCTCTTTCTCTCTCTCTGGTTTTTTCTCTCTTTCTCTCTCTGGTTTTTTCTCTCTTTCTTCTCTCTGGTTTTTCTCTTTTTTTTCTCTGGGGTTTTTTTCTCTTTTTTCTCTCTGGGTTTTTTTCTCTCTTTTCTCTCTCTGGGTTTTTCTTTTCTTCTCTCTCTGGTTTTTTTTCTCTCTTTCTCTCTCTGGGTTTTTCTCTCTTTCTCTCTCTGGGTTTTTCTCTCTTTCTCTCTCTGGGTTTTTCTCTCTTTCTCTCTCTGGGTTTTTCTCTCTTTCTCTCTCTGGGTTTTTCTCTCTTTTCTCTCTCTGGGTTTTTTTTCTCTTTTCTCTCTCTCTTTTTTCTCTTTTTTCTCTCTCTGGGTTTTTTTCTCTTTTTCTCTCTCTCTTTTTTTCTCTTTCTTTCTCTCTCTGGGTTTTTTTCTCTCTTTCTCTCTCTTTTTTTTCTCTCTTTCTCTCTCTGGGTTTTTCTCTTTCTCTCTCTCTCTCTTTTTTTCTCTTTTCTCTCTCTGTTTTTTCTCTCTTTCTCTCTCTGGGTTTTCTCTTTTCTTTTCTCTCTCTGGGTTTTTTCTCTCTCTTTCTCTCTCTGGTTTTTCTCTCTTTCTCTCTCTGGTTTTTTTCTCTCTTTCTCTCTCTGGGTTTTTTTTCTCTCTTTCTCTCTCTGGGTTTTCTCTTTTCTCTCTCTGGGTTTTTTTCTCTCTTTTCTCTCTCTGGGTTTTTCTCTTTTCTCTCTCTGGGTTTTCTCTCTCTTTCTCTCTCTGGGTTTTCTCTTTTTCTCTCTCTGGGGGTTTTCTCTTTCTCTCTCTGGGTTTTTTCTCTTTCTCTCTCTGGTTTTTTTTCTCTCTTTTTCTCTCTCTGGGTTTTTTCTCTTTTTTCTCTCTGGGTTTTTTTCTCTCTTTTTCTCTCTCTTTTTCTCTCTTTCTCTCTCTGGTTTTTTTTTCTCTTTTTCTCTCTCTGGGTTTTCTCTCTTTCTCTCTGGGTTTTTCTCTTTTTTCTCTCTCTGGTTTTCTCTCTTTTCTCTCTCTGGGTTTTTTTTCTTTTTTTCTCTCTCTGGTTTTTTTCTCTTTCTCTCTCTGGGTTTTCTCTTTCTCTCTGGGTTTCTCTCTCTCTTTCTTTTTGGGTTTTCTCTCTTTCTCTCTCTGGGTTTTTTCTCTCTTTCTCTCTCTGGGTTTTCTCTTTCTCTCTCTGGGTTTTTTCTCTTTTTCTCTCTCTGGTTTTTTCTCTCTTTTCTCTCTAGGGTTTTTCTCTTTCTTTCTCTCTCTCTGGGTTTTCTCTCTTTTTCTCTCTCTCTGGTTTTTCTCTCTTTTTCTCTCTGGGTTTTTTCTCTCTTTCTCTCTCTGGGTTTTTTCTCTTTTTCTCTCTCTGGGTTTTTTTCTCTTTTCTCTCTCTGGGTTTTTTCTCTTTTTCTCTCTCTGGGTTTTTCTCTCTTTCTCTCTTGGGTTTTTTCTTTCTTTCTCTCTGGGTTTTCTCTCTTTCTCTCTCTTTTTTCTCTTTTTCTCTCTCTGGGTTTTTTCTCTCTTTCTCTCTGGGTTTTTTCTCTTTCTCTCTCTGGTTTTTTTTTCTTTTCTCTCTCTGGGTTTTTCTCTTTCTCTCTCTGGGTTTTTCTTTTTTTCTCTCTTTTCTCTCTCTTTGGTTTTTTCTCTTTTCTCTCTCTGTTTTTTTTCTCTTTTTCTCTCTGGGTTTTTCTCTCTTTCTCTCTCTGGGTTTTTTCTCTCTTTCTCTCTGGGTTTTTTCTCTTTTCTCTCTCTAGGTTTTTCTCTCTTTTTCTCTCTCTGGGTTTTTTCTCTTTTTCTCTCTCTGGTTTTTCTCTTTCTTTTCTCTCTGGGTTTTCTCTCTTTCTCTCTCTGGGTTTTTCTCTTTCTCTCTCTGGGTTTTTCTCTTTTCTCTCTCTGGTTTTTCTCTCTTTTCTCTCTCTGGGTTTTTTTCTCTTTTTCTCTCTCTGGGTTTTTTCTCTTTTTTCTCTCTCTCTTTTTTCTCTCTTTCTCTCTCTGGTTTTTCTCTTTTTCTCTCTCTCTTTTTCTCTCTTTTCTCTCTGGGTTTTTTTTTTTCTTTCTTTCTCTCTGGGTTTTTCTCTCTCTTTTCTTTTCTCTCTCTTTTTCTTTTTCTCTTTTTTCTCTCTCTGGGTTTTTTCTCTTTTCTCTCTCTGGGTTTTTCTCTCTTTTCTCTCTGGGGTTTTTCTCTCTTTCTCTCTCTGGGTTTTTCTCTTTCTCTCTCTTTTTTCTCTCTCTCTCTGGGTTTTCTCTCTTTCTCTCTCTCTCTTTTTTCTCTTTCTCTCTCTGGGTTTTTTCTCTCTTTTTCTCTCTTTTTTTCTCTTTCTCTCTCTGGGTTTTTCTCTCTTTCTCTCTCTCTCTTTTTTTTCTCTTTTTCTCTTTTCTCTCTTTTTTTCTCTCTTTCTCTCTCTCTGGTTTTCTCTCTTTTTCTCTCTCTGGGTTTTTTCTCTTTTTTCTCTCTCTGGGTTTTTTCTCTTTCTCTCTCTGGGTTTTTTCTCTTTTTCTCTCTCTGGGTTTTCTCTTTTTCTCTCTCTGGGTTTTTCTCTCTTTCTCTCTCTGGTTTTTTCTCTCTTTCTCTCTGGGTTTTTCTCTTTCTCTCTGGGTTTTTTTCTCTCTTTCTCTCTCTGGGTTTTTTTTCTCTTTCTCTCTCTTTCTTTTCTCTCTTTCTCTCTCTTTTTTTTCTTTTTTTCTCTCTCTGGGTTTTTTCTCTCTTTCTCTCTCTCTCTTTTTTCTCTCTTTCTCTCTGGGTTTTCTCTCTTTCTCTCTCTGGTTTTTTCTCTCTTTCTCTCTCTGGTTTTTTCTCTCTTCTCTCTGGGGTTTTTTCTCTCTTTCTCTCTCTGGTTTTTTCTCTTTTTCTCTCTCTTTTTTCTCTCTTTCTCTCTCTCTGGGTTTTCTCTCTTTCTCTCTCTGGGTTGGTTTTCTCTTTTTTCTCTGGGTTTTTTTCTCTCTCTTTCTCTCTGGTTTTTTTCTCTCTCTCTCTCTCTCTGGTTTTTCTCTCTTTTTCTCTGGGTTTTTTTCTCTTCTCTCTCTCTCTGGTTTTTTTCTTTTTTCTCTCTGGGGTTTTCTCTCTTTCTCTCTCTCTTTTTTTCTCTCTTTTCTCTCTCTGGGTTTTCTCTCTTTCTCTCTCTGGGTTTTCTTCTCTTTTTCTCTGGGTTTTTTTTCTCTCTCTGGGTTTTTTTCTCTCTCTCTCTCTGGGTTTTTTTTTTCTCTCTCTTTCTCTGGTTTTTTCTCTCTTTCTCTCTCTGGGTTTTTTCTTTTTTCTCTCTCTGGTTTTTTCTCTCTTTTTCTCTCTCTTGGGTTTTTTTCTCTTTTTCTCTCTCTGGGTTTTTTTCTCTCTCTTTCTCTCTCTGGTTTTTCTCTCTTTCTCTCTCTCTCTTTTTCTCTCTTTCTCTCTCTGGGTTTTTCTCTTTCTTTCTCTCTGGGTTTTTTCTCTCTTTCTCTCTCTGGGTTTTTTCTCTCTTTCTCTCTCTGTTTTTTTTTTCTTTCTCTCTCTGGGTTTTTTTCTCTCTTTTCTCTCTCTGGGTTTTTCTCTTTCTCTCTCTGGGTTTTTTCTCTCTTTTTCTCTCTCTGGGTTTTTTCTCTCTTTCTCTCTCTGGTTTTTTTCTCTTTTTCTCTCTCTCTTTTTTTTTTCTCTTTCTCTCTCTGGGTTTTTTTTCTCTCTTTCTCTCTCTGGGTTTTTCTCTCTTTTCTCTCTCTGGGTTTTTTCTCTTTTTCTCTCTGGGTTTTCTCTCTTTTTCTCTCTGGGTTTTCTCTCTTTCTCTCTCTTTTTCTCTTCTCTCTCTCTTTTTTTTTCTCTTTTTCTCTCTCTGTTTTTTCTCTCTTTTTCTCTCTCTGGGTTTTTTTTCTCTCTTTCTCTCTCTGGTTTTTTTTCTCTCTTTCTCTCTCTGGGTTTTTTCTCTCTTTTCTCTCTCTGGGTTTTTTCTCTCTTTCTCTCTCTGGTTTTTTCTCTCTTTTTCTCTCTGGGTTTTTTTTTTCTCTCTCTCTTTTTCTTTTTTTTCTCTCTTTCTCTCTCTCTGGTTTTTTCTCTTTCTCTCTCTCTGGTTTTTCTCTCTTTCTCTCTCTGGGTTTTTTCTCTCTTTTCTCTCTGGGGTTTTTCTCTCTTTCTCTCTCTGGGTTTTTTCTCTCTTTTCTCTCTGGGTTTTCTCTCTTTCTCTCTCTGGGTTTTTTTCTCTTTTTCTCTCTCTGGGTTTTTTTCTCTCTTTTTTCTCTCTCTCTGGGTTTTTTCTCTCTTTTCTCTCTCTGGGTTTTCTCTCTTTTCTCTCTCTGGGTTTTCTCTCTTTCTTTCTCTCTCTGGTTTTTTTCTCTTTCTCTCTCTCTGGGTTTTTTCTCTTTTTTCTCTCTCTGGTTTTTTCTCTTTCTCTCTCTGGGTTTTTTCTCTCTTTCTCTCTCTAGTTTTTTTTTCTCTCTTTTCTCTCTTTTCTTTTTCTCTCTTTTCTCTCTCTGGGTTTTCTCTCTTTCTCTCTCTGGGTTTTTTTTCTCTCTTTCTCTCTCTGGGTTTTTTCTTCTCTCTCTGGGTTTTTTCTCTCTTCTCTCTCTTTTTTCTCTCTCTCTCTCTCTCTTTTGGTTTTCTTCTTTCTCTCTCTCTTTTTTTCTCTTTTCTTCTCTCTTTTTCCTCTTTTCTTCTCTTTTTCCTCTTTTCTTCTCTCTTTTTTCTCTCTCTTTCTCTCTCTGGGTTTTCTCTCTTTTCTCTCTCTGGGTTTTTTCTCTTTTCTCTCTGGTTTTTTCTCTCTTTCTCTCTCTGGGTTTTTCTCTCTTTCTCTCTCTGGGTTTTTTCTCTCTTTCTCTCTCTCTTTTTTTCTTTCTCTTCTCTCTCTCTCTCTCTTTTTCTCTCTTTTTCTCTCTCTGGTTTTTTCTCTCTTTTCTCTCTCTGGGTTTTTTCTCTCTTTTCTCTCTCTGGGTTTTTCTCTCTTTCTCTCTCTGGGTTTTTTTCTCTCTTTTTCTCTCTCTCTCTCTTTTTCTCTCTTTTTCTCTCTCTCTGGGTTTTTTCTCTTTTTCTCTCTGGGTTTTTTCTCTTTCTCTCTCTGGGTTTTTTTCTCTTTTTTCTCTCTGGGTTTTCTCTCTTTTCTCTCTCTGGGTTTTCTCTCTTTTTCTCTCTCTGGTTTTTTTTTTTCTCTCTTTCTCTCTCTGGGTTTTCTCTCTTTTCTCTCTCTGGGTTTTCTCTCTTTCTCTCTGGGTTTTCTCTTTTTCTCTCTCTCTGGGTTTTCTCTCTTTTTTTCTCTCTCTGGTTTTTTTCTTTTTTCTCTCTCTTTTTTTTCTCTCTTTTCTCTCTGGGTTTTTTCTTTTTTTTTTCTCTCTGGTTTTTTTCTCTTTCTCTCTCTGGTTTTTTTCTCTCTTTCTCTCTCTGGTTTTTTTTTTTCTCTCTTTCTCTCTCTCTGGGTTTTCTCTCTTTCTCTCTCTGGGTTTTTCTCTCTTTTCTCTCTGGGTTTTTTTCTCTTTTCTCTCTGGGTTTTTCTCTCTTTTTCTCTCTCTGGGTTTTTTTCTCTTTTTCTCTCTTGGGTTTTTCTCTTTTTCTCTCTCTGGTTTTTCTCTCTTTTCTCTCTCTGGGTTTTCTCTCTTTTCTCTCTCTGGGTTTTTCTCTCTCTTTCTCTCTCTCTTTTTTTCTCTCTTTTTTCTCTCTGGGTTTTTTTCTCTTTTTTCTCTCTGGGTTTTTCTCTCTTTCTCTCTCTGGTTTTTCTCTCTTTCTCTCTCTCTGGTTTTTTTCTCTTTTTTCTCTCTCTGGTTTTTTCTCTTTTTCTCTCTGGTTTTTTCTCTCTTTTCTCTTTTTTTTCTCTCTGGGTTTTTTCTCTTTTTCTCTCTCTGGTTTTTTCTTTTCTCTCTTCTCTCTGGGTTTTTCTTCTCTTTTCTCTCTCTCTTTTTTTCTCTTTTCTCTCTCTGGGTTTTTTCTCTCTTTCTCTCTCTGGGTTTTTCTCTCTTTCTCTCTCTGGGTTTTTCTCTCTCTCTCTCTCTGGTTTTTCTCTCTTTCTCTCTGGGTTTTTCTCTCTTTCTCTCTCTGGGTTTTTTTTCTCTCTTTTTTTCTCTCTCTCTCTCTCTTTTTTTCTCTTTCTCTCTCTGGGTTTTTTTTCTCTCTTTCTCTCTCTGGGTTTTTCTCTCTTCTTTCTCTCTCTGTTTTTTCTCTCTTTCTCTCTCTCTCTTTTTCTCTCTTTCTCTCTCTGGGTTTTTTCTCTCTTTCTCTCTCTGGGTTTTCTCTCTTTCTCTCTCTGGTTTTTTCTCTTTCTCTCTCTCTTTTTTCTCTCTTTTCTCTCTCTCTTTTTTTTGGGTTTTTTTCTCTCTCTGGGTTTTTCTCTCTTTCTCTCTCTAGGTTTTTCTCTCTTTCTCTCTCTCTGGGTTTTTTTCTCTTTTTCTCTCTCTGGGTTTTTTCTTTTTTCTCTCTGGGTTTTTTTCTCTTTCTCTCTCTATATTTTTTTTTCTCTTTTTCTCTCTCTGGGTTTTTTTCTCTCTTTCTCTCTCTGGGTTTTTCTCTTTCTCTCTGGGTTTTTTCTCTCTTTCTCTCTCTGGGTTTTCTCTTTTTCTCTCTAGGTTTTTCTCTTTTCTCTCTAGGTTTTTCTCTCTTTTTCTCTCTCTTTTTTTTTCTCTCTTTTCTCTCTGGGTTTTCTCTCTTTCTCTCTCTTTTTTTTTTCTCTCTTTTCTCTCTCTGGGTTTTCTCTCTTTCTCTCTCTGGGGTTTTTCTCTTTTTCTCTCTCTGGGTTTTTTCTCTCTTTTCTCTCTCTCTGGTTTTTCTCTCTTTTCTCTCTCTGGTTTTTTCTCTTTCTCTCTCTGGTTTTTTTTTCTCTCTTTCTCTCTCTGGGTTTTTCTCTCTTTCTCTCTCTGGGTTTTTCTCTCTTTCTCTCTCTGGGTTTTTCTCTCTTTCTCTCTCTGGTTTTTTTTCTCTCTTTCTCTCTGGGTTTTTCTCTCTTTCTCTCTCTGGGTTTTTCTCTCTTTCTCTCTGGGTTTTTCTCTCTTTCTCTCTCTGGTTTTTTTCTCTTTTTCTCTCTCTGGTTTTTCTTTCTTTCTCTCTGGGTTTTTTCTCTTTCTCTCTCTGGGTTTTTTCTCTCTTTTTCTCTCTCTTTTTTTTCTCTCTTTTCTCTCTCTGGGTTTTCTCTCTTTCTCTCTCTGGGTTTTTTCTCTCTTTTCTCTCTGGGGTTTTCTCTCTTTCTCTCTCTGGTTTTTTTCTCTTTTTCTCTCTCTGGTTTTTTTCTCTTTTTCTCTCTCTGGGTTTTTTCTCTCTTTTTCTCTCTCTGGGTTTTTTCTCTCTTTCTCTCTCTGGGTTTTTTCTCTCTCTCTCTCTCTCTTTTTTTCTCTCTTTTCTCTCTGGGTTTTCTCTCTTTCTCTCTCTCTCTTTTTTTTTTCTCTTTCTCTCTCTCTCTGGTTTTTTTCTCTCTTTCTCTCTCTGGGTTTTTCTCTTTCTCTCTCTCTCTTTTCTTTTTCTCTCTTTCTCTTTTTTTCTCTCTTTTTCTCTCTCTGGGTTTTTCTCTCTCTTTTTCTCTCTTTCTTTTTTGGTTTTCTCTCTTTTCTCTCTCTGGGTTTTTTTTCTCTCTTTCTCTCTCTCTTTTTTCTCTTTTTCTCTCTGGGTTTTTCTCTTTTTCTCTCTTGGGTTTTTCTCTCTTTCTCTCTCTCTTTTTTTCTTTTTCTCTCTGGTTTTTCTCTCTCTTTCTCTCTCTGGGTTTTTTTCTCTTTTTTCTCTCTGGGTTTTTTCTCTTTTTTCTCTCTGGGTTTTGGGTTTTTCTCTTTCTCTCTCTGGGTTTTTTCTCTCTTTCTCTCTCTGGGTTTTTTTCTCTCTTTCTCTCTCTGGGTTTTTTCTCTTTCTCTCTCTGGGTTTTTTTTTCTCTTTGGGTTTTCTCTTTCTCTCTCTGTTTTTTTCTCTCTTTCTCTCTCTGGGTTTTCTCTCTTTCTCTCTCTGGGTTTTTTCTCTTTTCTCTCTCTGGGTTTTTTTTCTCTCTTTCTTTCTCTCTCTCTTTTTTTCTCTCTTTTCTCTCTCTGGGTTTTTTCTCTTTTCTCTCTGGGTTTTTTCTCTCTTTTCTCTCTCTCTTTTTCTCTCTTTTTTTTCTCTCTCTGGGTTTTTCTCTCTTTTTCTCTCTGGTTTTTTTTCTCTCTTTTCTCTCTCTGGTTTTTTCTCTTTTCTCTCTCTGGGTTTTTTCTTTCTCTCTCTGGGTTTTTTCTCTTTTTCTCTCTGGGTTTTTTTCTCTCTCTCTCTGGGTTTTTTTCTCTCTTTCTCTCTCTGGTTTTTTTCTCTCTTTCTCTCTCTGGGTTTTTCTCTCTCTCTCTCTCTGGGTTTTTTTCTCTTTTCTCTCTCTGGGTTTTTTCTCTCTTTTCTCTCTGGGTTTTCTTTCTTTTTCTCTCTCTGGGTTTTTCTCTTTCTCTCTCTGGGTTTTTCTCTTTTTCTCTCTCTGGGTTTTCTCTCTTTCTCTCTCTGGGTTTTTCTCTTTTCTCTCTCTGGTTTTTTCTTTTTCTCTCTCTCTGGTTTTTTTCTCTTTTTCTCTCTCTGGGTTTTTTCTCTTTTTCTCTCTCTGGTTTTTTCTCTTTCTCTCTCTGGTTTTTTCTCTTTTTTCTCTCTCTGGGTTTTTTCTCTTTTTCTCTCTCTGGTTTTTTCTCTCTTCTCTCTCTGGGTTGGGTTTTCTCTCTCTTTCTCTTTCTCTCTCTTTCTCTCTTTGGGTTTCTCTTTTTTCTCTCTCTCTTTTTTTCTCTCTTTCTCTCTGGGTTTTTTCTCTTTTTCTCTCTGGGTTTTTCTCTTTTTCTCTCTCTGGGTTTTCTCTCTTTTCTCTCTCTCTTTTTTCTCTTTTCTCTCTCTGGTTTTTTTTCTCTTTTTCTCTCTCTGGGTTTTTTTCTCTCTTTTCTCTCTCTGGGTTTTCTCTCTTTCTCTCTCTGGGTTTTCTCTCTTTTCTCTCTCTGGGTTTTTTCTCTTTTTCTCTCTCTGGGTTTTTTCTCTCTTTTCTCTCTCTGGGTTTTTTTTTCTCTTTCTCTCTCTCTCTAGGTTCTTTTCTCTCTCTCTGGGTTTTCTCTCTCTCTCTGGGTTTTCTCTCTTTCTCTCTCTGGGTTTTTTCTCTTTTCTCTCTCTGGGTTTTCTCTCTTTCTCTCTCTGGTTTTTTTCTCTCTTTCTCTCTGGGTTTTTTTCTCTCTTTTTCTCTCTGGGTTTTCTCTCTTTCTCTCTCTGGTTTTCTCTCTTTCTCTCTCTGGGTTTTTCTCTTTTCTCTCTCTTTTTGGTTTTTCTCTTTTTCTCTCTCTGGGTTTTTTCTCTTTTTCTCTCTCTGGGTTTTTTCTCTTTTTCTCTCTCTGGGTTTTTTCTCTCTTTCTCTCTCTGGGTTTTCTCTCTTTCTCTCTCTGGGTTTTTCTCTTTTCTCTCTCTGGTTTTTTTCTCTTTTCTCTCTCTCTCTTTTTTTTTCTCTCTTTTCTCTCTCTGGGTTTTTCTTTTTCTCTCTGGGTTTTTTTCTCTCTTTTTCTCTCTCTGGTTTTTTTCTCTTTCTCTCTGGGTTTTTTTTCTTTTTTCTCTCTGGGTTTTTTTTCTCTTTCTTTCTCTCTCTGGGTTTTCTCTCTTTTCTCTCTCTGGGTTTTCTCTCTTTTTCTCTCTCTGGGTTTTCTCTCTCTTTCTCTCTCTTTTTTTTTCTCTTTTTTTTCTCTCTCTGGTTTTTCTCTTTCTCTCTCTTTGGGTTTTTTCTCTCTTTTTCTCTCTTTTTTTTTTTTCTCTTTCTCTCTCTGGGTTTTCTCTCTTTTCTCTCTAGGTTTTTTTCTCTCTTTCTCTCTCTGGGTTTTCTCTCTTTTCTCTCTGGGTTTTCTCTCTTTTCTCTCTCTGGGTTTTTCTCTCTTTTTCTCTCTCTGGGTTTTTCTCTTTCTTTCTCTAGGTTTTCTCTCTTTCTCTCTCTTTTTTTTTTTCTTTCTCTCTTTGGGTTCTCTGGGTTTTTTCTCTCTCTGGGTTTTTTTTTCTCTCTTTTCTCTCTCTTTTTTTTCTCTTTTTCTCTCTCTGGGTTTTCTCTCTTTTCTCTCTGGGTTTTTCTCTCTTTCTCTCTCTAGGTTTTTTCTCTCTTTTCTCTCTCTGGGGTTTTTTCTCTTTCTCTCTCTGGGTTTTCTCTTTTTCTCTCTCTGGGTTTTTTCTCTTTTTTCTCTCTTTTTTTTTCTCTCTCTCTCTCTGGGGGTTTTTCTCTTTCTCTCTCTGGTTTTTCTCTCTTTTTCTCTCTCTGGGTTTTTTTCTCTCTTTTCTCTCTGGGTTTTTTCTCTCTTTTCTCTCTCTGGGTTTTCTCTCTTTCTCTCTCTGGGTTTTTCTCTCTTTCTCTCTCTGTTTTTTCTCTCTTTCTCTCTCTCTGGTTTTTTTTCTCTTTTCTCTCTCTGGGTTTTTTCTCTCTTTCTCTCTCTGGGTTTTTTTCTCTTTTCTCTCTCTTTCTCTGGGTTGGGTTTTCTCTCTTTCTCTCTCTTTTTTTTCTCTTTTTTCTCTCTCTGGTTTTTTCTCTCTTTTCTCTCTGGGTTTTTTTCTCTCTTTCTCTCTCTGGGTTTTTCTCTTTTTCTCTCTCTGTTTTTTTTTCTCTTTTCTCTCTCTGGGTTTTTCTCTCTTTCTCTCTCTGGGTTTTCTCTCTTTCTCTCTCTCTCTCTCTCTTTTTTTTTCTTTCTTTTTCTCTCTCTGGGTTTTTCTCTCTTTCTCTCTCTGGGTTTTCTCTCTTTCTCTCTCTGGGTTTTTCTCTCTTTCTCTCTCTGGTTTTTCTCTCTTTCTCTCTCTGGTTTTTCTCTTTCTCTCTCTGGGTTTTTCTCTCTTTCTCTCTCTGGGTTTTTTCTCTCTTTCTCTCTCTGGGTTTTTCTCTCTTTTTCTCTCTCTGGTTTTCTCTCTTTTCTCTCTTTTTCTCTCTCTCTGGTTTTTTTTCTCTTTCTCTCTCTGGGTTTTTTCTCTCTTTCTCTCTCTGGTTTTTCTCTCTTTCTCTCTCTGGGTTTTTCTCTCTTTCTCTCTCTGGGTTTTTCTCTCTTTCTCTCTCTGGGTTTTTCTCTCTTTCTCTCTCTGGGTTTTTCTCTCTTTCTCTCTGGGTTTTTCTCTTTCTCTCTCTCTGGGTTTTTCTCTCTTTTTCTCTCTGGGTTTTCTCTTTCTCTCTGGGTTTTTTTTCTCTTTTTCTCTCTCTGGGTTTTTTTCTCTTTCTCTCTCTCTCTTTTTTTCTCTCTTTCTCTCTGGGGGTTTTTCTCTCTCTCTCTGGGTTTTTCTCTCTTTTTTTCTCTCTTTCTCTCTCTCTTTTTTCTCTCTTTTCTCTCTCTGGGTTTTTCTCTCTTTTCTCTCTCTGGTTTTTTTTCTCTCTGGGTTTTCTCTCTCTCTGGGTTTTTTCTCTCTTTCTCTCTCTGGGGGTTTTCTCTCTTTCTCTCTCTGGGTTTTTTTCTCTCTTTCTCTCTCTGGGTTTTTCTCTTTTTCTCTCTCTGGGTTTTTTTTCTCTTTTTCTCTCTCTCTGGTTTTTTTTTCTCTCTTTCTCTCTCTGGGTTTTTTCTCTTTTTCTCTCTCTGGGTTTTTTCTCTTTTCTCTCTCTGGGTTTTTTTCTCTTTTCTCTCTCTTTTTTTTTTCTCTTTTCTCTCTCTTTTTTTTTTCTCTCTTTCTTTCTCTCTCTGGGTTTTTTCTCTCTTTCTTTCTCTCTCTGTTTTTTCTCTCTTTCTCTCTCTGGGTTTTTCTCTCTCTCTTTCTCTCTCTGGGTTTTTTCTCTTTTTCTCTCTGGGTTTTCTCTCTTTCTCTCTCTGGGTTTTTCTTTTTTTCTTCTTTCTCTCTCTTTTTTTTCTCTTTTTCTCTCTCTGGGTTTTTTCTCTTTTTCTCTCTGGGTTTTTCTCTCTTTCTCTCTCTGGGTTTTTCTCTTTCTTTCTCTCTGGGTTTTTTCTCTCTTTCTCTCTCTGGTTTTTCTCTCTTTGGGTTTTCTCTCTTTCTTTTTCTCTCTTTCTCTCTCTGGGTTTTTCTCTTTTTCTCTCTCTGGTTTTTTTTCTCTCTCTCTCTCTCTGTTTTTTTCTCTCTTTCTCTCTCTGGGTTTTTTCTCTTTCTCTCTCTGGGTTTTCTCTTTTCTCTCTCTGGGTTTTTTTTCTCTCTTTCTCTCTCTGGTTTTTTTTTCTCTCTTTTCTCTCTCTGGGTTTTTTCTCTCTTTTCTCTCTCTGGTTTTTTTTTTCTCTTTTTTTCTCTCTCTGGGTTTTCTCTCTTTTCTCTCTCTGGGTTTTTCTCTTTTTCTCTCTCTGGGTTTTTCTCTCTTTTTCTCTCTTTTTTTTTTTTTCTCTTTCTCTCTCTTTTTTTTTTTCTCTTTTCTCTCTCTGGGTTTTCTCTCTTTCTCTCTCTGGTTTTTTTCTTTTTCTCTCTCTGGGTTTTTTTTCTCTCTTTCTCTCTCTGGGTTTTTTTTCTTTTCTCTCTCTGGGTTTTTTTCTCTCTTTTCTCTCTCTGGGTTTCTCTCTTTTTCTCTCTGGGGTTTTCTCTCTTTCTCTCTGGTTTTTCTCTTTTTCTCTCTCTGGTTTTTTCTCTCTTTCTCTCTCTGGGTTTTTCTTTTTCTCTCTCTGGTTTTTCTCTCTTTTCTCTCTGGGGGTTTTCTCTCTTTCTCTCTCTGGGTTTTTTTTCTTTTTCTCTCTCTCTTTTTTCTCTCTCTCTCTCTCTCTGGGTTTTCTCTCTTTTTCTCTCTCTGGTTTTTCTCTCTTTCTCTCTCTGGGTTTTCTCTTTTTTCTCTCTCTGGTTTTTCTCTCTTTCTCTCTCTGGTTTTTTTTCTTTTCTCTCTCTCTCTCTCTCTTTTTTCTCTTTTCTCTCTCTGGGTTTTCTCTCTTTTCTCTCTGGGTTTTCTCTCTTTTCTCTCTGGGTTTTTTTCTCTCTCTTTTTCTCTCTCTGGGTTTTCTCTCTTTTTTCTCTCTCTGGGTTTTCTCTCTTTTTTCTCTCTTGGGTTCTCTCTCTTTCTCTCTCTCTTTTTCTCTCTTTCTCTCTGGGTTTCTCTCTTTTCTCTCTCTTTTCTCTCTTTTCTCTCTGGGTTTTTTTTCTTTTTTCTCTCTCTCTCTTTTTTCTCTCTTTCTCTCTCTGGGTTTTCTCTCTTTTTCTCTCTCTGGGTTTTTCTCTCTTTTTCTCTCTCTGGGTTTTCTCTTTTTCTCTCTCTTTTTTTTTCTCTCTTTCTCTCTCTGGGTTTTCTCTCTTTCTCTCTCTGGGTTTTTTTCTCTCTTTCTCTCTCTTTTTTTTTTCTCTCTTTCTCTCTCTGGGTTTTCTCTTTTCTCTCTCTGGGTTTTTCTCTCTTCTCTCTCTCTGGGTTTTTTTCTCTCTCTTTCTCTCTCTGGTTTTTTTTTTTTCTCTCTCTGGGTTTCTCTCTTTCTCTCTGGTTTTTTCTCTTTTCTCTCTCTGGGTTTTCTCTCTTTTCTCTCTGGGTTTTTTTTCTCTTTCTCTCTCTGGGTTTTTTCTCTTTTTTCTCTCTCTGGTTTTTTCTCTCTTTTTCTCTCTGGTTTTTTCTCTCTTTCTCTCTGGGTTTTTTTCTCTCTTTCTCTCTCTGGGTTTTTTCTCTCTTTCTCTCTCTGGGTTTTTCTCTTTTTCTCTCTCTGGGTTTTTTCTCTCTTTCTCTCTCTGGTTTTTCTCTTTTTCTCTCTCTGGGTTTTTTTTCTCTTTTTCTCTCTGGGTTTTTTTCTCTCTTTCTCTCTGGGTTTTTTCTCTCTTTTCTCTCTGGTTTTTCTCTCTTTTCTCTCTGGGGTTTTTCTCTCTTTTCTCTCTCTGGGTTTTTTCTCTTTCTCTCTCTGGGTTTTTTCTCTCTTTCTCTCTCTGGGTTTTCTCTCTTTTTCTCTCTCTGGGTTTTTCTCTTTTTTCTCTCTCTGGTTTTTTTTCTTTTTCTCTCTGGGTTTTTTCTCTTTTATAGGGGGTTTTTCTCTTTCTCTCTCTCTGGGTTTTTTTCTCTTTTTTCTCTCTCTGGGTTTTCTCTCTTTCTCTCTCTGGGTTTTCTCTCTTTTTCTCTCTGGGTTTTTTTCTTTTCTCTTTTTTCTCTCTGGGTTTTCTCTCTTTTTCTCTCTCTTTTTTTTTCTCTCTTTCTCTCTCTGGGTTTTTCTCTCTTTCTCTCTTGGGTTTTTTCTCTTTTTTCTCTCTGGGTTTTCTTTCTTTCTCTCTCTGGTTTTTTCTCTCTTTCTCTCTCTGGTTTTTTCTCTTTTCTCTCTGGGGTTTCTCTTTTTTTCTCTTTCTCTCTCTCTTTTTTTTCTCTTTTCTCTCTGGGTTTTTTTTCTCTTTTCTCTCTCTGGGTTTTTTCTCTTTTTCTCTCTCTGGGTTTTCTCTCTTTCTCTCTGGGTTTTTTCTCTCTTTTCTCTCTCTGGGTTTTTTTTCTCTTTTCTCTCTCTGGTTTTTCTCTCTTTCTCTCTCTGGTTTTTTTCTCTCTCTTTCTCTCTCTGGGTTTTCTCTTTTTCTCTCTCTGGGTTTTCTCTCTTTCTCTCTCTGGGTTTTTCTCTTTTTCTCTCTGGGTTTTTTTTCTCTTTTCTTTTCTCTTTTTTTTCTCTTTGGTTTTCTCTGGGGGTTTTCTCTGGTTTTTCTTTCTCTCTCTCTGGTTTTTCTCTCTTTCTCTCTCTGGGTTTTTCTCTTTTCTCTCTCTGGGTTTTTTTTCTCTTTCTCTCTCTCTCTGGGTTTTCTCTCTTTTCTCTCTCTGGGTTTTCTCTCTTTTCTCTCTGGTTTTTTCTTCTTTCTCTCTCTTTTTTCTCTCTTTCTCTCTCTTTTTTTCTCTTTTCTCTCTGGGTTTTTTCTCTTTTTCTCTCTGGGTTTTCTCTCTTTCTCTCTCTGGGTTTTTCTCTCTTTTCTCTCTCTGGGTTTTTTCTCTCTTTCTTTCTCTGGGTTTTCTCTCTTTTTCTCTCTCTCTGGTTTTTTTCTCTCTCTCTCTCTCTCTTTTTTTTTCTTTCTCTCTCTCTGGGTTTTTTCTCTCTTTTCTCTCTCTGGGTTTTTTCTCTCTTTTCTCTCTCTGGGTTTTTTTCTCTTTTTTCTCTCTCTGGTTTTTCTCTCTTTCTCTCTCTGGTTTTTTCTCTCTTTCTCTCTCTGGTTTTTTCTCTCTTTCTCTCTCTGGGTTTTTCTTTCTTTCTCTCTCTGGTTTTTCTCTTTTTTCTCTCTCTGGTTTTTTCTCTCTTTCTCTCTCTGGGTTTTTCTCTCTTTCTCTCTCTGGGTTTTTCTCTCTTTCTCTCTCTGGGTTTTTTCTCTTTCTCTCTCTGGTTTTTTTCTTTTTTCTCTCTCTGGGTTTTTCTCTCTTTCTCTCTCTGGGTTTTTCTCTCTTTTTTCTCTCTTTCTCTTTTTTTTTTGGGTTTTTTTTCTCTCTCTGGGTTTTCTCTTTTTCTCTCTCTGGGTTTTTTCTCTTTTTCTCTCTCTGGTTTTTTCCTTTCTCTCTTTCTCTCTCTGGGTTTTTTCTCTTTTTCTCTCTGGGTTTTTCTCTCTCTCTCTCTGGGTTTTCTCTCTTTTTCTCTCTGGGTTTTTTCTCTTTTTCTCTCTGGGTTTTTTCTCTTCTTTTCTCTCTCTCTTTTTTTCTCTCTTTCTCTCTCTGGGTTTTCTCTCTTTTTCTCTCTCTGGGTTTTTTCTCTTTTTTTCTCTCTCTGGGTTTTCTCTCTTTTCTCTCTGGGTTTTTCTCTTTTTCTCTCTGGGTTTTTTCTCTCTTTTCTCTCTCTTTTTCTCTCTTTCTCTCTTCTTTTTTTCTCTTTTTCTCTCTCTCTTTTTTTTTCTCTCTCTTTTTTCTCTCTCTGGGTTTTCTCTCTTTCTTTCTCTCTCTGGGTTTTTCTCTTTTTCTCTCTGGGTTTTTCTCTTTTCTCTCTTTGGGTTTTTCTCTCTCTTTCTGGGTTTCTGGGTTTTCTCTCTGGTTTTCTCTCTCTGGGGTTTTTTCTCTCTTTCTCTCTCTGGGTTTTTTTCTCTCTTTCTCTCTCGGGGTTTTTCTCTTTTTTCTCTCTCTGGGTTTTCTCTCTTTTCTCTCTGGGTTTTTTCTCTTTTTCTCTCTGGGTTTTTTTCTCTTTTCTCTCTGGGTTTTTTTCTCTCTTTCTCTCTCTGGTTTTTTCTTTTTCTCTCTGGGTTTTTTTCTCTTTTTTCTCTCTGGGTTTTTTTTCTTTTTTCTCTCTCTGGGTTTTCTCTTTTTCTCTCTCTGGGTTTTCTCTGGGTTTTTTCTTTCTCTCTGGGTTTTTCTCTCTTTCTGGGGGTTTTTTCTCTTTCTCTCTCTAGTTTTTTCTCTCTTTTCTCTCTCTTTTTTTTCTCTCTTTTCTCTCTCTGGTTTTTTCTCTCTCTCTCTGGGTTTTTTTTCTCTTTCTCTCTCTGGTTTTTTCTCTTTTTTCTCTCTCTGGGTTTTTCTCTCTTTTCTCTCTTTTTTTTTTTTTTCTCTGGGTTTTTCTCTTTTGGGTTTGGGTTTTTTCTTTTCTCTCTCTGGGTTTTCTCTCTTTCTCTCTCTGGGTTTTTTTCTCTCTTTTCTCTCTCTGGGTTTTCTCTCTTTTCTCTCTCTGGTTTTTCTCTTTTTCTCTCTCTGGGTTTTTCTCTTTTCTCTCTCTGGGTTTTTCTCTCTTTTCTGGGGTTTTTTCTCTTTTTCTCTCTCTGGGTTTTTTTTTCTTTTTTCTCTCTCTGGTTTTTTCTCTCTTTCTCTCTCTGGGTTTTTTCTCTCTTTCTCTCTCTGGGTTTTTCTCTCTTTTCTCTCTCTGGGTTTTCTCTTTCTCTCTCTGGTTTTTTTCTCTTTTTCTCTCTGGGTTTTCTCTCTTTCTCTTTTCTCTCTTTTCTCTTTTTTCTCTCTCTGGGTTTTTCTCTCTCTTTCTGGGTTTTTTTTTCTCTCTTTCTCTCTCTCTTTTCTCTCTCTCTTTTCTCTCTCTGGTTTTTTCTCTCTTTCTCTTTCTGGGTTTTTTCTCTTTCTCTCTCTCTTTTTTTCTCTTTTCTCTCTCTGGTTTTTTCTCTTTTCTCTCTCTTTTTCTCTCTCTCTCTCTCTGGGTTTTCTCTCTTTTCTCTCTCTGGGGTTTTCTCTCTTTTCTCTCTCTGGGTTTTCTCTCTTTCTCTCTGGGTTTTTTTCTCTTTTCTCTCTGGGTTTTTTCTCTTTTTCTCTCTCTGGTTTTTCTCTTTTTCTCTCTGGGTTTTTTTCTCTCTTTTTTCTCTCTCTGGGTTTTTTTCTCTCTTTTCTCTCTCTTTTTTTCTCTTTTTCTCTCTGGGGGTTTTCTCTCTTTCTCTCTGGGTTTTTTCTCTTTTCTCTCTCTGGTTTTTTCTCTCTTTCTCTCTCTGGGTTTTTTCTCTCTTTTTCTCTCTCTCTTTTTCTCTCTCTGGGTTTTTCTCTTTCTCTCTGGTTTTTTTCTCTTTTTCTCTCTGGGTTTTTCTCTCTCTTTCTCTCTCTCTGGTTTTTCTCTTTTTTCTCTCTCTCTTTTTTCTCTCTTTCTCTCTCTGGGTTTTTTCTCTTTCTCTCTGGGTTTTTTCTCTCTTTCTCTCTCTGGGTTTTTCTCTCTTCTCTCTCTGGGTTTTTCTCTTTTTCTCTCTCTGGGTTTTCTCTCTTTCTCTCTGGGTTTTTCTTTTCTCTCTCTTTTTTCTCTCTTTCTTTTTCTGGTTTTTCTCTTTCTCTCTCTTTTTTCTCTTTTCTCTCTGGGTTTTTTTCTCTCTTTCTCTCTCTGGGTTTTTTCTCTTTTTCTCTCTGGGTTTTTCTCTTTCTCTCTCTGGGTTTTTTCTCTCTTTTTCTCTCTCTGGGTTTTTTCTCTTTTTCTCTCTCTGGGTTTTTCTCTTTCTCTCTGGGTTTTTTCTCTCTTTTTTCTCTCTCTGGGTTTTCTCTCTTTTCTCTCTCTGGGTTTTTTCTCTCTTTTTCTCTCTGGTTTTTTCTCTCTCTTTCTCTCTCTGGGTTTTCTCTTTTTCTCTCTTTGGGTTTTCTCTTTTTCTCTCTTGGGTTTTTCTTTCTCTCTCTGGGTTTTTCTCTCTTTTTCTCTCTCTGGGTTTTTCTCTCTTTCTCTCTCTGGGTTTTTTCTCTCTTTCTCTCTCTGGGTTTTCTCTTTTTCTCTCTCTGGTTTTTTTCTCTCTTTTTCTCTCTCGGTTTTCTCTTTTTCTCTCTGGGTTTTTTTCTCTCTCTCTCTCTCTGGGTTTTTCTCTTTCTCTCTCTGGGGGTTTTTCTTTTCTCTCTCTGGGTTTTCTCTTTTCTCTCTGGGTTTTTTCTCTTTTTCTCTCTGGGTTTTTTTTCTCTTTCTCTCTCTGGGTTTTTCTCTCTTTTCTCTCTCTGGTTTTTTTCTCTTTTCTCTCTCTGGGTTTTTTCTCTCTCTTTCTCTCTCTCTGGTTTTTCTCTCTTTCTCTCTCTGTTTTTTTTCTTTCTCTCTCTCTCTCTTTTTTTTCTCTCTTTCTCTCTCTGGGTTTTCTCTTTTTTTCTCTCTCTGGTTTTCTCTCTTTTCTCTCTCTTGGGTTTTCTCTCTTTCTCTCTCTGGGTTTTCTCTCTTTCTCTCTCTGGGTTTTTTTCTCTTTTTCTCTCTGGGTTTTTCTCTTTTCTCTCTCTGGTTTTTTTTCTTTTTTTCTCTCTCTGGGTTTTTCTCTCTTTCTCTCTCTGGGTTTTTTCTCTTTTTCTCTCTGGGTTTTTTCTCTCTCTTTTTCTCTCTCTGGGTTTTTCTCTCTTTCTCTCTGGTTTTTTTCTCTTTCTCTCTCTGGGTTTTCTCTTTCTTCTCTTTGGTTTTTCTCTTTTTCTCTCTCTGGGTTTTTCTCTTTTCTCTCTCTGGTTTTTTTCTCTCTTTCTCTCTCTGGGTTTTTCTCTCTTTCTCTCTCTGGGTTTTTCTCTCTTTCTCTCTCTGGGTTTTTCTCTCTTTCTCTCTCTGTTTTTTTTTTCTCTCTTTCTCTCTCTGGGTTTTCTCTCTTTCTCTCTCTGGTTTTTTCTCTTTTTCTCTCTCTGTTTTTTCTCTCTTTTTCTCTCTGGTTTTCTCTCTTTTCTCTCTCTGGTTTTTTTCTCTTTTCTCTCTCTGGGTTTTTTTTCTCTTTTTTCTCTCTCTGGGTTTTTCTCTTTTCTCTCTTTCTTTTTTTTCTGGTTTTTCTTTCTCTCTCTGGTCTTTTCTCTCTTTTCTCTCTCTTTTTTTTCTCTCTTTCTCTCTCTGGGTTTTCTCTCTTTTCTCTCTCTGGGTTTTTTCTCTCTTTCTCTCTCTGGTTTTTCTCTTTCTTTCTCTGGGTTTTCTCTCTGGGTTTTTCTCTCTGGGTTTTTCTCTCTCTGGGTTTTCTCTCTTTTTCTCTCTGGGTTTTTCTCTCTCTGGGTTTTTCTCTCTCTGGGTTTTTCTCTCTCTTTCTCTCTCTGGGGGTTTTTTCTCTTTCTCTCTCTGGGTTTTTTCTCTCTTTCTCTCTCTGGGTTTTTTTCTCTTTTTCTCTCTGGGTTTTTTTTTTCTCTCTTTCTCTCTCTGGGTTTTTTCTCTCTCTTTCTCTCTCTGGGTTTTTTCTCTTTTCTCTCTCTGGTTTTTTTCTCTTTTTCTCTCTGGGTTTTCTCTCTTTCTCTCTCTGGGTTTTTCTCTTTCTCTCTCTGGGTTTTTTTCTCTCTTTTCTCTCTGGGTTTTTCTCTCTTTTCTCTCTCTCTGGTTTTTTCTCTTTTTCTCTCTCTGGGTTTTCTCTCTTTTTCTCTCTGGGTTTTCTCTCTTTCTCTTCTCTCTCTCTCTGTTCTCTCTCTGGGTTTTCTCTCTTTCTCTCTCTGGGTTTTTCTCTCTTTCTCTCTCTGGTTTTTCTCTCTTTCTCTCTCTGGGTTTTTTTTTCTCTCTTTTCTCTCTCTGGGTTTTCTCTCTTTCTCTCTCTGGGTTTTCTCTCTTTCTCTCTCTGGGTTTTTCTCTTTCTCTCTCTGGGTTTTTTCTCTCTTTCTCTCTCTTTTTTTTTCTCTCTCTGGGTTTTCTCTTTTCTCTCTCTCTCTTTTTCTCTCTCTCTTTCTCTCTCTGGGTTTTTTCTCTCTTTCTCTCTCTGGTTTTTTCTCTTTTCTCTCTCTGGGTTTTTTTCTTTTTCTCTCTCTGGTTTTTCTCTCTTTTTCTCTCTGGGTTTTTTCTCTCTTTCTCTCTCTCTTTTTTTTCTCTCTCTTTCTCTCTCTGGGTTTTTCTCTTTTCTCTCTGGGTTTTTTCTCTCTTTCTCTCTGGGGTTTTCTCTCTTTCTCTCTGGGTTTTCTCTCTTTTCTCTCTCTGGTTTTTTCTCTTTTTCTCTCTCTGGGTTTTTCTCTTTTTCTCTCTCTGTTTTTTTTTCTCTCTTTCTCTCTCTGGGTTTTTTTCTCTCTTTCTCTCTCTCTTTTTTTCTCTCTTTCTCTCTCTGGGTTTTTCTCTTTTTTTCTCTCTGGGTTTTTCTCTCTTTTCTCTCTGGGTTTTTTCTCTCTTTCTCTCTCTGGGTTTTTTCTCTTTCTCTCTCTGGTTTTTTCTCTCTTTTTCTCTCTCTGGGTTTTTTTCTCTCTTTTCTCTCTGGGTTTTCTCTTTTCTCTCTCTGGTTTTTTTCTTTTTTTCTCTCTCTGGGTTTTTTCTCTCTTTTCTCTCTCTGGTTTTTTCTCTCTTCTCTCTCTCTTTTTTTTTTTTCTCTTTCTCTCTCTGGGTTTTTTCTCTTTTTTTTCTCTCTGGGTTTTTTTTTCTCTTTCTCTCTCTGGGTTTTTTTTTTCTCTCTTTTCTCTCTCTGGTTTTTCTCTCTTTCTCTCTCTGGTTTTTCTTTTTCTCTGGGTTTTTTTCTCTCTCTGGGTTTTTCTCTTTTCTCTCTCTCTCTCTTTTTTTTCTCTCTTTTTTCTCTCTCTGGGTTTTCTCTCTTTTTCTCTCTCTGGTTTTTTCTCTTTCTCTCTCTGGGTTTTTCTCTCTTTCTCTCTCTGGGTTTTTTCTCTTTTCTCTCTCTGTTTTTTTCTCTCTCTTTTTTCTCTCTCTCTGGGTTTTTTTCTCTTTTTTTCTTCTTTCTCTCTCTGGTTTTTTCTCTCTTTCTCTCTCTGGTTTTTTCTCTCTTTCTCTCTCTGGGTTTTTTTCTTTCTCTCTCTGGGTTTTTTCTCTTTTCTCTCTCTTTTTTTTCTCTCTTTCTCTCTCTGGGTTTTTTCTCTTTTTTCTCTCTCTCTCTTTTTTTTCTCTCTTTCTCTCTCTGGTTTTTTCTCTCTTTCTCTCTCTGGGTTTTTTCTCTTTTTCTCTCTCTAGGTTTTCTCTCTTTTCTCTCTGGGTTTTTTTTTTCTCTTTTCTCTCTCTGGGTTTTTCTCTCTTTTCTCTCTCTGGTTTTTCTCTCTTTCTCTCTCTGGTTTTTCTCTTTTCTCTCTCTGGGTTTTTCTCTCTCTCTCTCTGGGTTTCTCTCTTCTCTCTCTGGTTTTTTTCTCTCTTTCTCTCTCTGGGTTTTCTCTCTTTCTCTCTCTGGTTTTTTCTCTTTTTTTCTCTCTCTGGGTTTTTTCTCTTTCTCTCTCTCTGGGTTTTCTCTCTTTCTCTCTCTCTGGTTTTTTCTCTCTTTCTCTCTTTGGGTTTTCTCTCTTTCTCTCTCTGGGGTTTTCTCTCTTTTCTCTCTCTGGTTTTTTCTCTCTTTTTCTCTCTCTGGGTTTTCTCTTTTCTCTCTCTGGGTTTTTCTCTCTTTTCTCTCTCTGGTTTTTTCTCTCTTTTCTCTCTCTCTTGGGTTTTTTTCTCTCTTTCTCTCTGGGGTTTTTTTCTCTTTTTCTCTCTTTGGGTTTTTTCTCTCTTTCTCTCTCTGGGGTTTTCTCTTTTTTCTCTCTCTGGTTTTTTCTCTCTTTCTCTCTCTGGTTTTTTTCTCTCTTTCTCTCTCTGGGTTTTTTCTCTTTTCTCTCTCTGGGTTTTCTCTCTTTTTTTTCTCTCTCTTTTTTTTTCTCTCTTTCTCTCTCTGGTTTTTTCTCTCTCTTTTCTCTCTCTGGGTTTTTCTCTTTCTCTCTCTGGGTTTTTCTCTCTTTTTCTCTCTCTGGTTTTTTCTCTCTTTTTCTCTCTGGGTTTTTTCTCTCTTTTCTCTCTGGGTTTTTCTCTTTCTCTCTCTGGGTTTTTTTCTCTCTTTCTCTCTCTGGGTTTTTTCTCTTTTTCTGGGTTTTTTCTCTCTTTCTCTCTCTGGGTTTTTTCTCTCTTTTTTCTCTCTGGGTTTTCTCTCTTTTCTCTCTGGGTTTTTTTCTGGGTTTTTTCTCTCTCTGGTTTTTTTCTCTTTTTCTCTCTCTGTTTTTTTTCTCTTTTTCTCTCTTCTGGGTTTTCTCTCTTTTCTCTCTGGGTTTTTTTTCTCTCTCTGGGTTTTTCTCTTTCTCTCTTAGGTCTCTCTGGGTTTTTCTCTCTGGGTTTCTCTCTCTTTCTTTTTTCTGGGTTTTTTTCTTTTTTTCTCTCTCTGGGTTTTCTCTCTTTTTTCTCTCTGGGTTTTTCTCTTTCTTTCTCTCTCTGGGTTTTCTCTCTTTTTCTCTCTGGGTTTTTTCTCTCTCTCTCTCTCTGGGTTTTCTCTCTTTTTCTCTCTCTCTCTGTTTTTTTCTCTTTCTCTCTCTGGGTTTTCTCTCTTTCTCTCTCTGGGTTTTTCTCTTTCTCTCTCTGGGTTTTTTCTCTTTCTCTCTCTGGTTTTTTTTCTCTCTTTCTCTCTCTGGTTTTTTCTCTCTTTCTCTCTCTTTTTTCTCTCTTTCTCTCTCTGGGTTTTTCTCTCTTTCTCTCTCTGGGTTTTCTCTCTTTCTCTCTCTGGGTTTTTCTCTCTTTCTCTCTCTGGTTTTTTCTCTCTTTCTCTCTCTGTTTTTTCTCTCTTTCTCTCTCTGGGTTTTTCTCTCTTTCTCTCTCTGTGTTTTTCTCTTTTCTCTCTCTGGGTTTTTCTCTCTTTCTCTCTCTGGTTTTTCTCTCTTTCTCTCTCTGGGTTTTCTCTCTTTCTCTCTCTGGGTTTTTCTCTCTTTCTCTCTCTGGGTTTTTTCTCTCTTTCTCTCTCTGGGTTTTTCTCTCTTTTTCTCTCTCTGGGTTTTTCTCTTTTTTCTCTCTCTGGGTTTTCTCTCTTTCTCTCTGGGTTTTCTTTCTCTTTTCTTTCTCTTTTTCTCTCTCTCTGGGTTTTTTTTCTCTCTTTTCTCTGGGTTGGGTTTCTTTCTCTCTCTCTGGGTTTTCTCTCTTTCTCTCTCTGTTTTTTTTTTTTCTCTTTCTCTCTCTGGTTTTTCTCTCTTTCTCTCTCTGGGTTTTCTCTTTTTCTCTCTGGGTTTTCTCTCTTTCTCTCTGGGTTTTTCTCTTTCTCTCTCTTTTTTTTCTCTCTTTCTCTCTCTGGGTTTTTTCTCTCTTTCTCTCTCTGGGTTTTTTCTCTCTTTCTCTCTCTGGGTTTTCTCTCTTTCTCTCTCTGGGTTTTCTCTCTTTTTCTCTCTCTGGGTTTTGGGTTCTCTTTTTCTCTCTGGGTTTTCTCTTTTTCTCTCTGGGTTTTTTTCTCTCTTTCTCTCTCTGGGTTTCTCTTTTTCTTTTTTCTCTCTTTTTCTCTCTGGGTTTTTTCTCTTTCTCTCTCTGGTTTTTTCTCTCTTTTTCTCTCTCTGTTTTTTTTTCTCTCTTTCTCTCTCTGGGTTTTTTTCTCTTTTCTCTCTCTGGGTTTTCTCTCTTTCTCTCTCTGGTTTTTTCTCTCTTTTCTCTCTCTGGGTTTTTTTTTCTCTTTTTCTCTCTCTGGTTTTTTTCTCTCTTTCTCTCTCTCTGGTTTTTCTCTCTTTCTCTCTCTGGGTTTTTTTCTCTCTTTCTCTCTCTGGGTTTTCTCTCTTTTCTCTCTCTCTTTTTTTCTCTTTGGGTTTCTTTTCTCTCTCTGGGTTTTCTCTCTTTCTCTCTTGGGTTTTTCTCTCTTTCTCTCTCTGGGTTTTTTCTCTTTCTTTTCTCTCTGGGTTTTTCTCTTTCTCTCTCTTTTTTCTCTTTCTCTCTCTGGGTTTTCTCTCTTTTCTCTCTCTGGTTTTTTTTTTCTCTTTTTCTCTCTCTCTCTAGGTTTTTCTCTCTTTTCTCTCTGGGTTTTTCTCTTTCTTTCTCTCTCTGGGGTTTTCTCTCTTTTCTCTCTCTGGGTTTTTTTCTCTCTTTCTCTCTCTGGGTTTTCTCTTTTTCTCTCTCTGGGTTTTTTCTCTCTTTCTCTCTCTGGGTTTTCTCTCTTTTCTCTCTCTCTGGTTTTTCTCTTTTTTCTCTCTCTGGTTTTTTCTCTCTTTCTCTCTGGTTTTTTTCTCTCTCTGGGGTTCTCTCTTTTTCTCTGGGTTTTTTTTCTCTCTGGGTTTTTTTCTCTTTCTCTCTCTGGTTTTTTTCTCTTCTTTTTTCTCTCTGGGTTTTTTCTCTTTTTCTCTCTCTTTTTTTCTCTCTTTTCTCTCTCTGGGTTTTTTCTCTCTTTCTCTCTCTGGGTTTTTCTCTTTCTCTCTCTGGTTTTTTTTTCTTTCTTTCTCTCTCTTGGGTTTTTTCTCTTTTTCTCTCTCTGGGTTTTTTTCTCTTTTTCTCTCTGGGTTTTTTCTCTCTTTTCTCTCTCTGGGGTTTTCTCTCTTTTTCTCTCTGGTTTTTTTTTCTTTTCTCTTTCTCTCTCTCTTTTTTTTTCTCTTTTCTCTCTCTTTTTTTCTCTCTTTCTCTCTCTTTTTTTTTCTTTTTCTCTCTGGGTTTCTCTCTGGTTTTTTTTTCTCTCTTTTCTCTCTGGGTTTTTCTCTTTCTCTCTCTGGGTTTTTTCTCTCTTTTCTCTCTCTGGGTTTTTCTTTTTCTCTCTTTTTCTCTTTCTCTCTGGGTTTTTCTCTTTTTCTCTCTGGTTTTTTTCTCTCTCTCTGGGTTTTTTTCTTTTTCTCTCTGGGGTTTTCTCTTTTTCTCTCTCTGGGTTTTTCTCTCTTTCTCTCTCTGGGTTTTTCTCTCTTTTCTCTCTGGGGTTTTTTTTCTCTCTTTCTCTCTCTTTTTCTCTTTTTTCTCTCTGGTTTTTTCTCTCTCTCTCTCTCTTTTTTTCTCTTTTTTCTCTCTGGGTTTTTTCTCTTTTCTCTCTCTGGGTTTTCTCTCTTTCTCTCTCTGGGTTTTTCTCTTCTTTCTCTCTCTGGGTTTTCTCTCTCTTTTTTTCTCTCTCTGGGTTTTTTCTCTCTTTCTCTCTCTGGGTTTTTCTCTTTTCTCTCTGGGTTTTTCTCTCTTTCTCTCTGGGTTTTTTCTCTCTTTTCTCTCTTGGGTTTTTCTCTCTTTTTCTCTCTCTGGGTTTTCTCTTTCTCTCTCTGGGTTTTCTCTCTTTCTCTCTCTGGGTTTTCTCTCTTTCTCTCTCTAGGTTTTTCTCTCTTTTTCTCTCTCTGGTTTTCTCTTTTTCTCTCTCTGGGTTTTTTCTCTCTTTTTCTCTCTTTTTTTTCTCTTTCTCTCTCTGGTTTTTCTCTCTTTCTCTCTGGGGTTTTTTCTCTCTTTCTCTCTCTCTTTTTTTCTCTCTTTCTCTCTCTGGGTTTTTTTCTCTCTTTTCTCTCTCTGGGTTTTTCTCTTTCTCTTTTTCTCTCTCTCTGGGTTTTCTCTCTTTTTCTCTCTCTGGGTTTTTCTCTTTTTCTCTCTGGGTTTTTTTCTTTCTTTTTCTCTCTCTGGGTTTTTTCTCTCTTTCTCTCTGGGTTTTTCTCTCTTTTCTCTCTTTGGTTTTCTTTTCTTTCTCTCTTTTTTTCTCTTTCTCTCTGGGGTTTTCTCTCTTTCTCTCTCTGGGTTTTTCTCTCTTTCTCTCTCTGGGTTTTTTTTCTCTTTTCTCTCTCTGGGTTTTTTCTCTTTTCTCTCTGGGTTTTTTTCTCTCTTTCTCTCTCTGGGTTTTTCTCTTTTCTCTCTCTTTTTTTCTCTCTTTTTCTCTCTCTGGGTTTTTCTCTCTTTCTCTCTCTGGTTTTTTCTCTCTTTTTCTCTCTCTGGTTTTTTCTCTTTTTCTCTCTCTGTTTTTTCTCTCTTTCTCTCTCTGGGTTTTTCTCTTTCTTTCTCTCTCTGGTTTTTTTCTCTCTTTTCTCTCTCTGGGTTTTCTCTCTTTTTCTCTCTCTGGTTTTTTCTCTTTTCTCTCTCTGGGTTTTTTTCTCTCTTTTTCTCTCTCTCTTTTCTCTTTTTGGTTTTTTTCTCTCTCTGGGTTTTTCTCTCTTTCTCTCTCTGGGTTTTCTCTCTTTCTCTCTCTGGGTTTTTCTTTTTCTGGGTTTTTCTCTCTCTGGTTTTTTCTCTTTTCTCTCTGGGTTTTTTTTTTCTCTCTCTGGGGTTTTCTCTCTTTCTCTCTGGGTTTTTCTCTCTTCTCTCTCTGGGTTTTTTTTCTCTTTTTCTCTCTCTGGTTTTTTCTCTCTTTCTCTCTCTGGTTTTTCTCTTTTCTCTCTTTTTTTTTTCTCTCTTTTCTCTCTCTGGGTTTTTCTTTTTTCTCTCTCTGGGTTTTTTTCTCTCTTTCTCTCTCTGGTTTTTTTTCTCTTTTCTCTCTCTGGGTTTTTCTCTCTTTTTCTCTCTCTGGTTTTTCTCTTTTTCTCTCTGGGTTTTTTTCTCTCTTTCTCTCTCTGGGTTTTCTCTCTCTTTTTCTCTCTCTGGTTTTTTCTCTCTTTTTCTCTCTCTGGGTTTTCTCTCTTTCTCTCTCTGGGTTTTCTCTCTTTCTCTCTCTGGGTTTTTTTTCTCTCTTTCTCTCTCTGGGTTTTTCTCTCTTTTCTCTCTCTGGGTTTTTCTCTCTTTCTCTCTCTGGGTTTTCTCTCTTTCTCTCTCTGGGTTTTTCTCTTTCTCTCTCTGGGTTTTCTCTCTCTTTCTCTCTCTTCTTTCTCTCTCTTTCTCTCTCTGGTTTTTTCTCTCTCTCTCTCTCTCTGGGTTTTTTCTCTTTTTCTCTCTCTGGGTTTTTTTCTCTCTTTCTCTCTCTGGGTTTTTTCTCTCTTTCTCTCTCTGGGGTTTTTTCTCTTTTTCTCTCTCTCTTTTTTTTCTCTTTTCTCTCTCTGGGGTTTTCTCTTTTTCTCTCTCTGGGTTTTTCTCTCTTTTCTCTCTCTGGGTTTTCTCTCTCTTTTTTCTCTCTCTGGGTTTTCTCTCTTTCTCTCTCTGGTTTTTCTCTTTTTCTCTCTCTGGGTTTTTCTCTTTTCTCTCTCTGGGTTTTTTCTCTCTTTTTCTCTCTCTGGTTTTTTTTCTCTTTCTCTCTCTCTTTTTTTTTCTCTTTTCTCTCTGGGTTTTTCTCTTTTTCTCTCTGGGTTTTTCTCTCTTTCTCTTTTTGGGTTTTCTCTTTTTCTCTCTCTGGGTTTTTCTCTTTTTCTCTCTCTGGGTTTTCTCTCTTTCTCTCTGGGTTTTTCTCTCTCTTTCTCTCTCTCTTTTTTTTCTCTCTTTCTCTCTCTGGGTTTTTTTTCTCTTTTTCTCTCTCTGGTTTTTTCTCTCTTTCTCTCTCTGGGTTTTTTTCTCTTTTTTCTCTCTCTGGTTTTTTTCTCTCTTTTTTTTTTCTCTCTCTGGGTTTTCTCTCTTTTCTCTCTCTGGTTTTTTCTCTCTTTCTCTCTGGTTTTTTCTCTCTTTCTCTCTCTGGTTTTTTTCTCTTTTTCTCTCTCTGGGTTTTTTTTCTCTTTTTCTCTCTCTGGGTTTTTTCTCTCTTTTCTCTCTCTGGGTTTTTTCTCTCTTTCTCTCTCTGGGTTTTTCTCTCTTTTCTCTCTGGTTTTTTTTCTCTCTTTTCTCTCTCTGGGTTTTTCTCTCTTTCTCTCTCTGGGTTTTTCTCTTTCTCTCTGGGTTTTTTCTCTCTTTCTCTCTCTGGGTTTTCTCTCTTTTCTCTCTGGTTTTTTCTCTTTTTTTCTCTCTCTGGGTTTTCTCTCTTTTTCTCTCTCTGGGTTTTCTCTCTTTCTCTCTCTGGTTTTTCTCTTTTTCTCTCTGGGTTTTCTCTCTTTCTCTCTCTGGGTTTTTCTCTCTTTCTCTCTCTCTTGGGTTTTCTCTTTTTTTCTCTGGGTTTTTCTCTCTTTTTCTCTCTGGGTTTTTTCTCTTTTTCTCTCTTTTTTTTCTCTTTCTCTCTCTCTTTTTTTTGGGTTTTTTTCTCTCTCTCTGGGTTTTTCTCTCTTTCTCTCTCTGGTTTTTTCTCTCTTTCTCTCTCTGGGGTTTTTTCTCTCTTTTCTAAGGTTTCTCTCTTTCTCTTTTTCTCTCTTTCTCTCTCTGGTTTTTTCTCTCTTTCTCTCTCTGGGTTTTTTTCTCTTTTTCTCTCTCTGGGTTTTTCTCTTTTTTCTCTCTCTGGGTTTTTTTTCTTTCTTTCTCTCTCTGGTTTTTTTCTCTCTTTCTCTCTCTGGTTTTTCTCTTTTTTCTCTCTGGGTTTTTTCTCTCTTTCTCTCTCTGGGTTTTTCTCTCTTTTTTCTCTCTCTGGGTTTTCTCTCTTTCTCTCTCTCTTGGTTTTTTCTCTCTTTCTCTCTCTGGGTTTTCTCTCTTTTTTCTCTCTCTGGGTTTTCTCTCTTTCTCTCTCTGGGTTTTCTCTCTTTTCTCTCTCTGGGTTTTCTCTCTTTTCTCTCTGGGTTTTTTCTCTTTTCTCTCTGGGTTTTTTTCTCTTTCTCTCTCAGGTTTTTTTCTCTGGTTTTTTTCTCTTTTCTCTCTCTGGGTTTTCTCTCTTTTCTCTCTCTGGGTTTTCTCTCTTTCTCTCTCTGGGTTTTTCTCTCTTTTCTCTCTCTGGTTTTTCTCTTTTTCTCTCTCTCTCTGGGTTTTTCTCTCTTTTTTCTCTCTCTGGGTTTTCTCTCTTTTCTCTCTCTGGTTTTTCTCTTTTCTCTCTTGGTTTTCTCTTTCTCTCTCTGGGTTTTTTTCTCTTTCTCTCTCTGGGTTTTCTCTCTTTTCTCTCTCTGGGTTTTTTCTCTTTCTCTCTCTTTTTTTTCTCTCTTTTTTCTCTCTGGGTTTTCTCTCTTTTTCTCTCTCTGGGTTTTCTCTCTTTTCTCTCTCTGGTTTTTTTTTCTCTCTTTTCTCTCTCTTTTTTTTTCTCTCTTTCTCTCTCTTTCTCTTTTTTCTCTCTTTCTCTCTCTGGGTTTTTTTTCTCTTTTCTCTCTGGGTTTTTTCTCTCTTTCTCTCTCTGGGTTTTTCTCTCTTTCTCTCTCTCTCTTTCTCTTTTTTCTGGGTTTTTTCTCTCTCTCTGGGTTTTCTCTTTTCTCTCTCTGGGTTTTTCTCTCTTTTTCTCTCTCTGGTTTTTCTCTTTTTCTCTCTCTGGTTTTTCTCTCTTTCTCTCTCTGGGTTTTCTCTCTTTTCTCTCTAGGTTTTTTCTCTCTCTTTCTCTCTTTCTCTGGGTTTTTCTCTTTTTCTCTCTCTGGGTTTTTCTCTTTTTTTCTCTCTCTGGGTTTTCTCTCTTTTTCTCTCTCTGGGTTTTCTCTCTTTCTCTCTCTGGGTTTTCTCTCTTTCTCTCTCTGGGTTTTTTTCTCTTTTTCTCTCTCTGGGTTTTTTCTCTCTCTCTCTCTTTTTTTTTCTCTTTTTCTCTCTCTGGGTTTTTTCTCTCTTTCTCTCTCTGGTTTTTTCTCTCTTTCTCTCTCTCTGGGTTTTCTCTCTTTTTCTCTCTCTCTTTTTTTCTCTTTTCTCTCTGGGTTTTTCTCTTTTTTTCTCTCTCTGGGTTTTCTCTCTTTCTCTCTCTGGGTTTTCTCTCTTTTTTCTCTCTGGGTTTTTTTTTTCTCTCTCTCTCTGGGGTTTTTTTCTCTCTTTCTCTCTCTGGGTTTTTTCTCTTTCTCTCTCTGGGTTTTCTCTCTCTTTCTCTCTCTGGGTTTTTCTCTCTTTTCTCTCTCTGGGTTTTCTCTCTTTCTCTCTGGGTTTTTCTTTTTTCTCTCTGGGTTTTCTCTCTTTCTCTCTCTGGGTTTTTCTCTCTTTCTCTCTCTGGGTTTTCTCTCTTTCTCTCTCTGGGTTTTTTTCTCTCTTTTCTCTCTCTGGGTTTTTTCTCTTTTTCTCTCTCTGGTTTTTCTCTCTTTCTCTCTCTGGTTTTTTCTCTTTTTTTCTCTATTTTTGGGTTTTTCTTTCTTTCTCTCTCTGTTTTTTTCTCTCTTTCTCTCTCTGGTTTTTTCTCTTTTTCTCTCTCTGGTTTTTTTCTCTCTTTCTCTCTCTGGGTTTTTTTTCTCTCTTTCTCTCTCTGGGTTTTTTTCTCTTTTCTCTCTGGGTTTTCTCTCTTTTTCTCTCTCTGGGTTTTCTCTCTTTTCTCTCTCTGGGTTTTTCTCTTTCTCTCTCTGGTTTTTTTTCTCTCTTTTCTCTCTCTGGGTTTTTCTCTTTTTTTTCTCTCTTTTTTTTCTCTCTCTTTCTCTCTCTCTTTTTTTCTCTGGGTTTTTTTCTCTCTCTGGGTTTTTCTCTCTTTCTCTCTCTGGTTTTTTTCTCTTTTTCTCTCTCTGGGTTTTTCTCTCTTTCTCTCTCTGGTTTTTTCTCTTTCTCTCTCTGGGTTTTTTCTCTTTCTCTCTCTCTGGTTTTTCTCTCTTTTCTCTCTCGGGTTTTTTCTCTTTCTCTCTCTGGGTTTTTCTCTTTTCTCTCTCTGGTTTTTTCTCTTTTCTTTCTCTCTTTTTCTCTCTTTTCTCTCTCTGGGTTTTCTCTCTTTTCTCTCTCTGGGTTTTTTTTTCTCTTCTCTCTCTGGTTTTTCTCTCTTTCTCTCTCTGGGTTTTTCTCTCTTTCTCTCTGGGGGTTTTCTCTCTTTTTCTCTCTGGGTTTCTCTCTTTCTCTCTCTGGTTTTCTCTTTTTTCTCTCTCTTTTTTTTCTCTTTTTCTCTCTGGGTTTTTCTCTCTTTTCTCTCTCTGGGTTTTTTTCTCTCTTTTTCTCTCTCTGGGTTTTTTTTTTTTCTCTCTCTGGGTTTTTTTCTCTTTTTCTCTCTGGGTTTTTCTCTCTTTTTTCTCTCTGGGTTTTTCTCTTTTTCTCTCTGGGTTTTTTTTCTCTTTTTCTCTCTCTGGGTTTTTCTCTCTTTCTCTCTCTACGGGTTTTTTTCTCTCTCTCTCTCTCTGGGTTTTTCTCTCTCTTTCTCTCTCTGGTTTTTTTCTCTTTTTTCTCTCTCTGGGTTTTTCTCTCTTTCTCTCTCTGGGTTTCTTTCTCTTTTTTCTCTCTCTCTCTGGGGTTTTTCTCTTTTTCTCTCTGGGTTTTTTTCTCTCTTTCTCTCTGGGGTTTTCTTTTTTCTCTCTGGGTTTTTTCTCTCTTTCTCTCTCTGGGTTTTTTCTCTCTTTCTCTCTCTGGTTTTTTCTCTCTTTCTCTCTCTCTGGGTTTTCTCTCTTTCTCTCTGGGTTTTTTCTCTCTCTTTCTCTCTCTGGGGTTTTCTCTCTTTTTCTCTCTCTGGGTTTTTTTCTCTCTCTCTCTCTGGGTTTTCTCTCTTTCTCTCTCTTGGTTTTTCTCTCTTCTCTCTCTGGGTTTTTCTCTCTCTCTTTTCTCTTTCTCTCTGGGTTTTTCTCTTTTTCTCTCTGGTTTTTTCTCTTTTCTCTCTCTGGTTTTTCTCTCTTTTTCTCTCTCTGGGTTTTTCTCTTTTCTCTCTCTCTGGGTTTTCTCTCTTTTCTCTGGGGGTTTTCTCTCTTTTCTCTCTCTGGTTTTTTCTCTCTTTCTCTCTCTGGGTTTTTTCTCTCTTTTCTCTCTCTGGGTTTTTCTCTCTTTTTCTCTCTGGTTTTTTCTCTCTTTCTCTCTCTGGGTTTTTCTTTCTCTCTGGGTTTTTCTCTTTCTCTCTCTGGTTTTTCTCTTTTTCTCTCTCTGGGTTTTCTCTCTTTTCTCTCTCTGGGTTTTTTTCTCTCTTTCTCTCTCTGGTTTTCTCTCTCTTTTTTCTCTCTCTTTTCTCTTTTTTCTCTCTGGGTTTTTCTCTCTTTCTCTCTCTGGGTTTTTCTCTCTTTTCTCTCTCTGGTTTTTTTTCTCTCTTTTCTCTCTCTGGGTTTTTCTCTTTTTCTCTGGGTTTTCTCTTTTTTCTCTTTTTTTCTCTCTGGTTTTTTCTCTTTTCTCTCTGGGTTTTTTCTCTCTTTCTCTCTCTGGGTTTTCTCTCTTTCTCTCTCTCTGGGTGGGTTTTTTCTCTCTTTCTCTCTCTGGGTTTTTTCTCTTTTCTCTCTCTGGGTTTTTTCTCTTTTTTCTCTCTCTGGGTTTTCTCTCTTTTTCTCTCTCTGGTTTTTCTCTTTCTCTCTCTGGGTTTTCTCTCTTTTCTCTCTCTTTTTTTCTCTCTCTGGGTTTTTTCTCTTTCTTTTCTTCTGGGTTTTTTCTCTCTTTCTCTTTTTCTTTTTCTCTTTCTCTCTCTGGGTTTTTTTCTCTTTTCTCTCTCTGGGTTTTTTCTCTTTTTCTCTCTCTGGGTTTTCTCTCTTTCTCTCTCTGGGTTTTTTTCTCTTTTTCTCTCTGGGTTTTTTTTCTTTTCTCTCTGGGTTTTCTCTTTCTCTCTCTGGTTTTTCTCTTTTTTCTCTCTCTGGGTTTTTTTCTTTTTCTCTCTCTGGGTTTTTCTCTTTCTCTCTCTCTTTTCTCTTTTTCTCTCTTCTGGGTTTTCTCTCTTTCTCTCTCTGGGTTTTCTCTCTTTCTCTCTCTGGGTTTTTTCTCTTTCTCTCTCTGGGTTTTTTCTCTCTTTTCTCTCTCTGGGTTTTCTCTCTTTCTCTCTCTGGGTTTTTTTTTCTCTCTCTCTCTGGGTTTTTTCTCTTTTCTCTCTCTGGGTTTTTTTTCTCTCTCTCTCTCTCTGGGTTTTTCTCTCTTTTCTCTCTCTCTGGGTTTTCTCTCTTTCTCTCTCTGGGTTTTCTCTCTTTTTCTCTCTGGGTTTTTTTCTCTCTTTCTCTCTCTGGTTTTTTTTCTCTCTTTTCTCTCTCTCTGGTTTTTTTCTCTCTTTTCTCTCTCTGGGTTTTTCTCTTTCTCTCTCTGGGTTTTTTCTCTTTCTCTCTCTGGGTTTTTTCTCTTTTCTCTCTCTGGGTTTTCTCTCTTTCTCTCTGGGGTTTTTCTCTTTTCTCTCTCTGGGTTTTCTCTCTTTCTCTCTCTGGGTTTTTTTCTTTCTTTCTCTCTCTGGGTTTTCTCTTTTCTCTCTCTGGGTTTTCTCTCTTTCTCTCTCTGGGTTTTTCTTTTCTCTCTCTGGGTTTTTCTCTTTTCTCTCTGGGTTTTTCTCTCTTTTCTCTCTCTGGGTTTTTCTCTTTCTCTCTCTGGGTTTTTTTTCTCTCTTTTCTCTCTCTGGGTTTTCTCTCTTTTCTCTCTCTGGGTTTTCTCTCTTTCTCTCTCTGGGTTTTTTTCTCTTTTCTCTCTCTGGGTTTTTCTCTCTTTTTTCTCTCTGGTTTTTTTTCTCTTTTCTCTCTCTGGGTTTTCTCTCTTTCTCTCTCTGGTTTTTTCTCTCTTTTCTCTCTGGGTTTTTTCTCTCTTTTTTCTCTCTGGGTTTTCTCTCTTTCTCTCTCTTTGGGTTTCTCTTTTTCTCTCTCTGGGTTTTTTCTTTTCTCTCTGGGGTTTTTTTTCTCTCTTTCTCTCTCTGGGTTTTTTCTTTCTCTCTCTCTGGTTTTTTCTCTCTCTCTCTCTGGGTTTTTTCTCTTTCTCTCTCTCTGGGGTTTTTCTCTTTTCTCTCTGGGGTTTTCTCTCTTTTTCTCTCTCTGGGGTTTTCTCTCTTTTTCTCTCTCTGGGTTTTCTCTCTTTCTCTCTCTGGGTTTTTTTCTCTCTTTCTCTCTCTGGGTTTTTTTTCTCTTTTCTCTCAGGTTTTTTTTTCTCTTTTTTTCTCTCTCTTTTTTTTCTCTCTTTCTCTCTCTGGGTTTTTTCTCTCTTTTCTCTCTCTGGTTTTCTCTTTTCTCTCTCTGGGTTTTTTTCTTTTTCTCTCTCTGGTTTTTTTCTCTTTTTCTCTCTCTGGGTTTTTCTCTTTCTCTCTCTGGGTTTTTCTCTTTTTCTCTCTCTGGGTTTTTTTTCTCTCTTTCTCTCTCTGGTTTTTTCTCTCTTTTCTCTCTCTGGGTTTTCTCTTTTTCTCTCTGGGTTTTTTTTCTCTTTTCTCTCTCTGGGTTTTCTCTCTTTCTCTCTCTGGGTTTTCTCTCTTTCTCTCTCTTTCTTTTTTCTCTTTTCTCTCTCTGGGTTTTTTTCTCTCTTTCTCTCTCTGGGTTTTTTTCTCTTTTCTCTCTCTGGGTTTTCTCTCTTTCTCTCTCTGGGTTTTTTCTTTTTTCTCTCTCTGGGTTTTTTTTTTTCTTTCTCTCTCTGGGTTTTCTCTCTTTTCTCTCTCTGGGTTTCTCTCTTTCTCTCTCTGGGTTTTCTCTCTTTTTCTCTCTGGGTTTTCTCTTTTCTCTCTCTGGGTTTTTTCTCTCTTTTCTCTCAGGTTTTTCTTTTTTAGGTTTTTTTCTCTCTTTCTCTCTCTGGTTTTTTCTCTTTTTCTCTCTCTGGGTTTTTTCTCTCTTTTCTCTCTCTGGTTTTCTCTCTTTTCTCTCTCTGGGGTTTTTCTTTTCTCTCTGGGTTTTCTCTCTTTCTCTCTCTGGGTTTTTCTCTCTTTCTCTCTCTGGGTTTTTTTCTCTCTTTTCTCTCTCTGGGTTTTTTCTCTCTTTCTCTCTCTGGGGTTTTCTCTTTTCTCTCTGGGGTTTTTTTCTCTCTTTCTCTCTCTGGGTTTTTCTCTTTTTCTCTCTCTGGTTTTCTCTCTCTTTTCTCTCTCTGGGTTTTCTCTCTTTTTTCTCTCTGGGTTTTCTCTCTTTCTCTCTCTGGGTTTTCTCTCTTTTCTCTCTCTAGGTTTTTTCTCTCTTTTCTCTCTCTGGTTTTTCTCTTTCTCTCTCTGGGTTTTTCTCTCTTTCTCTCTCTGGGTTTTTTCTCTTTTCTCTCTCTGGGTTTTTTTCTCTTTTTCTCTCTCTGGGTTTTTTCTCTCTTTCTCTCTCTCTGGGTTTTTTCTCTCTTTTTTCTCTCTCTGGGTTTCTTTTCTCTCTTTCTCTCTCTGGGTTTTCTCTCTTTCTCTCTCTCTAGGTTTTCTCTCTTTCTCTCTCTGGGTTTTTTCTCTTTCTCTCTCTGGGTTTTCTCTCTTTCTCTCTCTGGGTTTTTCTCTCTTTCTCTCTCTGGGTTTTTCTCTCTTTCTCTCTCTGGGTTTTTCTCTCTTTCTCTCTCTGGTTTTTTTCTCTTTTTCTCTCTCTGGTTTTTTCTCTCTTTTCTCTCTCTGGTTTTTCTCTCTTTCTCTCTCTGGGTTTTCTCTCTTTCTCTCTCTGGGTTTTTCTCTTTTCTCTCTCTGGGTTTTCTCTCTTTCTCTCCTTTGGGTTTTCTCTCTTTTCTCTCTCTGGGTTTTTTCTTTCTTTCTCTCTCTGGTTTTTTCTCTCTTTTCTCTCTCTGGGTTTTCTCTCTTTTTCTCTCTCTGGGTTTTTCTCTCTTTTTCTCTCTGGGTTTTTCTCTCTTTTCTCTCTCTCTGGGTTTTTTCTCTCTTTTTCTCTCTGGGTTTTCTCTCTTTCTCTCTCTGGGTTTTTTCTCTCTTTTCTCTCTGGGTTTTTTCTCTCTTTCTCTCTCTTAGGGTTTTTTCTCTTTTCTCTCTCTGGGTTTTCTCTCTTTTCTCTCTCTGGGTTTTTTTCTCTTTTTCTCTCTGGGTTTTTTCTCTTTTCTCTCTCTGGGTTTTCTCTCTTTCTCTCTCTGGGTTTTTTCTCTCTTTTCTCTCTGGGTTTTTTCTCTCTTTTTTTCTCTCTCTCTTTTTTTCTCTCTTTTTCTCTCTCTGGGTTTTTTCTCTCTTTCTCTCTCTCTGGGTTTTCTCTCTTTCTCTCTCTGGGTTTTTTTTCTCTTTTTCTCTCTCTGGGTTTTTCTCTTTCTTTCTCTCTCTCTGGTTTTTTTCTCTCTTTCTCTCTCTGGGTTTTTTCTCTCTTTTCTCTCTCTGGGTTTTTTTTCTCTTTTTTCTCTCTTGGTTTTTTCTCTCTTTCTCTCTGGGTTTTTTTCTCTCTTTCTCTCTCTGGGTTTTTTTTCTCTCTGGTTTTTCTCTCTCTCTGGGTTTTTTCTCTCTTTTCTCTCTCTGGGTTTTCTCTCTTTCTCTCTCTGGGTTTTTCTCTCTTTTCTCTCTCTGGGTTTTTCTCTCTCTTTTCTCTCTCTGGGTTTTTTTCTCTTTCTCTCTCTGGTTTTTCTCTCTTTTCTCTCTCTGGGTTTTTTTCTCTTTTTCTCTCTCTCTTTTTTCTCTCTTTTTCTCTCTGGGTTTTTTTTTCTCTTTTTCTCTCTCTGGGTTTCTCTCTTTTCTCTCTCTGGGTTTTTTTCTCTTTTTTCTCTCTCTGGGTTTTTTTTCTCTCTTTCTCTCACTGGGTTTTCTCTTTTTCTCTCTCTGGGTTTTCTTTCTTTCTCTCTCTCTGGGTTTTCTCTCTTTCTCTCTCTGGGTTTTCTCTCTCAGGGTTTTCTCTCTGGGGTTTTCTCTCTTTCTCTCTCTGGGTTTTTCTCTTTTTCTCTCTCTGGGTTTTCTCTTTTTTTCTCTCTCTGGGTTTTTTCTCTCTTTTCTCTCTCTGGGTTTTTTCTCTCTTTTCTCTCTCTGGGTTTTTTTCTCTTTTTTCTCTCTTTTCTTTTTCTTTCTCTCTCTTGGTTTTTCTCTCTTTCTCTCTCTGGGTTTTTCTCTCTTTCTCTCTCTGGGTTTTTCTCTCTTTCTCTCTCTGGGTTTTTCTCTCTTTCTCTCTCTGGGTTTTTCTCTCTTTCTCTCTCTGGGTTTTTCTCTTTCTCTCTCTGGGTTTTCTCTTTTTCTCTCTCTGGGTTTTCTCTCTTTCTCTCTCTGGTTTTTTCTCTCTTTCTCTCTCTGGGTTTTTCTCTCTTTCTCTCTCTGGGTTTTCTCTCTTTTCTCTCTCTCTGGTTTTTCTCTCTTTCTCTCTCTGGGTTTTCTCTCTTTCTTTCTCTCTCTGGTTTTTTCTCTCTTTCTCTCTCTTTGTTTTTCTCTCTTTCTCTCTCTGGGTTTTTCTCTTTTTTCTCTCTCTGGGTTTTTCTCTTTTTCTCTCTCTGGGTTTTCTCTCTTTCTCTCTCTGGGTTTTTCTCTCTTTCTCTCTCTGGGTTTTTCTCTCTTTCTCTCTCTGGGTTTTTCTCTCTTTCTCTCTGGTTTTTTCTCTTTCTCTCTGGTTTTTCTCTCTTTCTCTCTCTGGGTTTTTCTCTCTTTCTCTCTCTGGGTTTTTCTCTCTTTCTCTCTCTGGGTTTTTCTCTCTTTCTCTCTCTTTTTTTCTCTCTTTCTCTCTCTGGGTTTTCTCTCTTTCTCTCTCTGGGTTTTTCTCTCTCTAGGTTTTTCTCTCTCTGGGTTTTCTCTCTTTTTTCTCTCTCTGGGTTTTTCTCTCTTTCTCTCTCTGGGTTTTTCTCTCTTTCTCTCTCTGGGTTTTTCTCTCTTTCTCTCTCTGGGTTTCTCTCTTTCTCTCTCTGGGTTTTTTCTCTCTTTCTCTCTCTGGGTTTTTCTCTCTTTCTCTCTCTGGGTTTTTCTCTCTTTCTCTCTCTGGGTTTTTCTCTCTTTCTCTCTCTGGGTTTTTCTCTCTTTCTCTCTCTGGGTTTTTCTCTCTTTCTCTCTCTCTGGATTTTTTTTCTCTTTTCTCTCTCTCTGGGTTTTCTCTTTTTTCTCTCTCTGGGTTTCTCTCTTTTCTCTCTTTGGGTTTTCTCTCTTTCTCTCTCTGGGTTTTTTCTCTCTTTTTCTCTCTCTGGGTTTTTCTCTCTTTCTCTCTCTGGGTTTTTTTTCTCTCTTTCTCTCTTTGGGTTTTCTCTCTTTTCTCTCTCTGGGTTTTCTCTCTTTTTCTCTCTCTGGGTTTTCTCTCTTTTCTCTCTTTTTTTTTTCTCTCTCTCTGGGTTTTCTCTTTTTTCTCTCTCTGTTTTTTTTTCTCTTTCTCTCTCTGGTTTTTCTCTCTTTCTCTCTCTGGGTTTTTTTCTCTCTTTTCTCTCTCTGGTTTTTTTCTCTCTTTTCTCTCTCTGGGTTTTCTCTTTTCTCTCTTTCTCTCTTTTTTTTCTCTTTCTCTCTCTCTGGGTTTTCTCTCTTTCTCTCTCTGGTTTTTTCTCTCTCTCTCTCTGGGTTTTCTCTCTTTTTCTCTCTGGTTTTTTTCTCTTTTCTCTCTCTGGGTTTTCTCTCTTTTCTCTCTCTGGGTTTTCTCTCTTTTCTCTCTCTGGGTTTTCTCTCTTTTTTCTCTCTCTGGGTTTTTTTCTCTTTCTCTCTCTGGGTTTTTTCTCTCTTTCTCTCTCTGGGTTTTTTCTCTCTTTTCTCTCTCTTTTTTCTCTCTTTCTCTCTCTGGGTTTTCTCTCTTTTCTCTCTCTGGGTTTTCTCTCTTTTTCTCTCTCTGGGTTTTCTCTCTTTTCTCTCTCTCTCTGGGTTTTTTCTCTTTTTTCTCTCTCTGGGTTTTCTCTCTTTTTCTCTCTCTGGGTTTTCTCTCTTTTCTCTCTCTGGGTTTTCTCTCTTTCTCTCTCTGGGTTTTCTCTCTTTTCTCTCTCTGTTTTTTTTTCTCTTTTTCTCTCTCTCTGGTTTTTCTCTTTTCTCTCTCTTTTTTTTCTCTTTCTCTCTCTGGGTTTTCTCTCTTTTCTCTCTCTGGGTTTTTTCTCTTTTCTCTCTCTGGGTTTTTTCTCTCTTTTCTCTCTCTGGGTTTTTTCTCTTTCTCTCTCAGGGTTTTTTCTCTTTCTCTCTCTGGGTTTTTCTCTTTTTCTCTCTGGGTTTTTTCTCTCTTTCTCTCTCTGGGTTTTTTCTCTCTTTTCTCTCTGGGTTTTTTCTCTTTCTCTCTCTGGGTTTTTTTTCTCTTTTTCTCTCTCTGGGTTTTTTCTCTCTTTTCTCTCTCTGGGTTTTTTCTCTCTTTTCTCTCTCTGGTTTTTTTCTCTTTCTCTTTTCTCTTTTCTCTTTTTTTCTCTCTGGGTTTTTCTCTCTTTCTCTCTCTGGTTTTTTCTCTCTTTCTCTCTCTGGGTTTCTCTCTCTTTCTCTCTCTGGGTTTTTCTCTCTTTCTCTCTCTGGGTTTTTCTCTCTTTCTCTCTCTGGGTTTTTCTCTCTTTTTCTCTCTGGGTTTTTCTCTCTTTCTCTCTCTGGGTTTTCTCTCTTTTCTCTCTGGGTTTTCTCTCTTTTTCTCTCTCTGGTTTTTTCTCTCTGGGTTTTCTCTCTTTCTCTCTGGGTTTTTTTCTCTCTTTCTCTCTCTGGGTTTTCTCTCTTTTCTCTCTCTGGGTTTTTCTCTCTTTCTCTCTCTGGGGTTTTCTCTCTTTCTCTCTCTGGGTTTTTTCTCTCTTTCTCTCTCTGGGTTTTCTCTCTTTTCTCTCTCTGGGTTTTCTCTCTTTTTTCTCTCTCTGGGTTTTTTTTCTCTCTCTTGGTTTTTCTCTCTCTGGGTTTTCTCTCTTTCTCTCTCTGGGTTTTTCTCTCTTTCTCTCTCTGGGTTTTCTCTCTTTCTCTCTCTGGGTTTTTCTCTCTTTCTCTCTCTGGGTTTTTCTCTCTTTCTCTCTCTGGGTTTTTCTCTCTTTCTCTCTCTGGGTTTTTCTCTCTTTCTCTCTCTGGGTTTTTCTCTCTTTCTCTCTCTGGGTTTTTCTCTCTTTCTCTCTCTGGGTTTTTCTCTCTTTCTCTCTTTGGGTTTTCTCTCTTTCTCTCTCTGGGTTTTCTCTCTTTTTCTCTCTCTGGGTTTTTTTCTCTTTTTTCTCTCTCTGGGTTTTTCTCTCTCTGGGTTTTTCTCTCTCTGGGTTTTCTCTCTTTCTCTCTCTGGGTTTTTTCTCTCTTTCTCTCTCTGGGTTTTTCTCTCTTTCTCTCTCTGGGTTTTTCTCTTTTTCTCTCTGGTTTTTTCTCTCTTTCTCTCTCTGGGTTTTTCTCTCTTTCTCTCTCTAGGTTTCTCTCTCTCTGGGTTTTTCTCTCTTTTTTCTCTCTCTGGGTTTTTCTCTCTTTCTCTCTCTGGTTTTTTCTCTCTTTCTCTCTCTTTGTTTTTCTCTCTTTCTCTCTCTTGGTTTTTCTCTCTTTCTCTCTCTGGGTTTTTCTCTCTTTCTCTCTCTAGGGTTTTCTCTCTTTCTCTCTCTGGGTTTTTTTTTCTCTCTTTCTCTCTCTGGGTTTTTCTCTTTTTCTCTCTGGGGTTTTTTTTTCTCTCTTTCTCTCTCTGGGTTTTTTTCTCTTTTTCTCTCTCTGGGTTTTCTCTCTTTTTCTCTCTCTCTGGTTTTCTCTCTTTTTCTCTCTCTGGGTTTTCTCTCTTTCTCTCTCTGGTTTTTTTTCTTTCTCTCTCTCTGGGTTTTTCTCTTTTTCTCTCTCAGGTTTTTTTTCTCTCTTTTCTCTCTGGGTTTTTCTCTTTTCTCTCTGGGTTTTCTCTCTTTCTCTCTCTGGGTTTTTCTCTCTTTCTCTCTCTAGGTTTTTTTTCTCTCTCTCTCTCTCTGGGTTTTTTCTCTTTTTTTCTCTCTCTGGGTTTTCTCTCTTCTCTCTCTCTGGTTTTCTCTCTTTCTCTCTCTGGGTTTTTTCTCTTTCTCTCTCTGGGTTTTTTCTCTCTTTCTCTCTCTGGGTTTTCTCTCTTTCTCTCTTTCTGGTTTTTCTCTCTCTCTCTGGTTTTTTTCTCTCTTTTCTCTCTCTGGGTTTTTTCTCTCTTTTCTCTCTCTGGGTTTTTTCTCTTTTCTCTCTCTCTCTCTTTTTTTTCTCTCTTTCTCTCTGGGTTTTTTTCTCTCTTTCTCTCTCTGGGTTTTTCTCTCTTTCTCTCTCTTTTTTGGGTTTTCTCTCTTTCTCTCTCTTTCTTTTTTTCTTTCTCTCTCTCTTTTCTCTCTTTCTCTCTCTGGGTTTTCTCTCTTTTCTCTCTCTGGGTTTTCTCTCTTTCTCTCTGGGTTTTTTCTCTCTTTTCTCTCTCTGGGTTTTCTCTCTTTCTCTCTCTGGGTTTTCTCTCTTTTCTCTCTCTAGGTTTTTTTCTCTCTTTCTCTCTCTGGGTTTTTTCTCTCTTTCTCTCTCTGGTTTTTTCTCTTTCTCTCTCTCTAGGTTTTCTCTTTTTCTCTCTGGGTTTTTCTCTCTTTCTCTCTCTGGGTTTTTTCTCTTTTTCTCTCTCTTTAGGTTTTTTCTCTCTTTTTCTCTCTGGGTTTTTTTCTTTTTCTCTCTCTAGGTTTTTTCTCTTTTCTCTCTCTGGGTTTTTTTCTCTCTTTTCTCTCTCTGGGTTTTTTCTCTTTTTCTCTCTGGGTTTTCTCTCTTTTCTCTCTCTGGTTTTTCTCTTTTTCTCTCTGGGGTTTTCTCTCTTTCTCTCTCTGGGTTTTTCTCTCTTTTCTCTCTGGGTTTTTTTTCTCTCTTTCTCTCTCTGGTTTTTTCTCTCTTTCTCTCTGGGTTTTTCTCTCTTTCTCTCTCTAGGTTTCTCTCTCTCTAGGTTTTTCTCTCTCTATGTTTTTCTCTCTCTGGGTTTTTCTCTCTTTCTCTCTCTGGGTTTTTCTCTCTTTCTCTCTCTGGGTTTTTCTCTTTTCTCTCTGGGTTTTCTCTCTTTTTCTCTCTGGGTTTTCTCTCTTTTCTCTCTGGGTTTTTTCTCTTTTTCTCTCTCTGGTTTTTTCTCTTTTTCTCTCTCTGGGTTTTTCTCTCTTTTCTCTCTGGGGGTTTTCTCTCTTTTTCTCTCTGGGTTTTTTTCTCTCTTTCTCTCTCTGGGTTTTCTCTCTCTTTCTCTCTCTGGGTTTTTTTCTCTCTTTCTCTCTCTGGGTTTTTCTCTCTTTCTCTCTCTGGGGTTTTTTCTCTTTCTCTCTCTGGGTTTTCTCTCTTTCTCTCTCTGGGTTTTCTCTTTTTCTCTCTCTGGTTTTTTTCTCTCTTTCTCTCTCTGGGTTTTTTTTCTCTTTCTCTCTCTCTGGGGTTTTTTCTCTCTTTCTCTCTCTGGGTTTTTCTCTCTTTCTCTCCCTGGGTTTTTCTCTCTTTCTCTCTCTGGGTTTTCTCTATTTCTCTCTGGGTTTTCTCTCTTTCTCTCTCTGGGTTTTTCTCTCTTTCTCTCTCTGGGTTTTTTCTCTCTCTGGGTTTTTCTCTTTCTCTCTGGGTTTTCTCTCTTTCTCTCTCTGGGTTTTTCTCTCTTTCTCTCTCTGTTTTTTTCTTTCTCTCTCTGGGTTTTCTCTCTTTCTCTCTCTGGTTTTCTCTCTTTCTCTCTCTGGTTTTTCTCTCTTTCTCTCTCTGGGTTTTTTCTTTTTTTCTCTCTGGTTTTTTTTCTCTTTTCTCTCTCTAGGTTTCTCTTTTCTCTCTGGGTTTTTCTCTCTTTCTCTCTCTGGGTTTTTCTCTCTTTCTCTCTCTGGGTTTTTCTCTCTTTCTCTCTCTGGGTTTTTCTCTCTTTCTCTCTCTGGGTTTTCTCTCTTTCTCTCTCTAGGTTTTCTCTCTTTTCTCTCTCTGGGTTTTTCTCTCTTTCTCTCTCTCAGTTTTTCTCTCTTTCTCTCTCTGGGTTTTTCTCTCTTTCTCTCTCTGGGTTTTTCTCTCTTTCTCTCTCTGGGTTTTTCTCTCTTTCTCTCTCTGGGTTTTTCTCTCTTTCTCTCTCTGGGTTTTCTCTCTTTCTCTCTCTGGGTTTTTCTCTCTTTCTCTCTCTGGGTTTTTCTCTCTTTCTCTCTCTGGGTTTTCTCTCTTTCTCTCTCTGGGTTTTTCTCTCTTTCTCTCTCTGGGTTTTCTCTCTTTCTCTCTCTTTCTCTTTTTTTCTCTCTTTCTCTCTCTCTCTTTTTTCTCTTTTCTCTCTCTGTTTTTCTCTCTTTCTCTCTCTGGGTTTTTCTCTCTTTCTCTCTCTGGGTTTTTCTCTCTTTCTCTCTCTGGGTTTTCTCTTTCTCTCTTTTCTCTCTTTCTCTGGGTTTTTTCTCTTTTTCTCTCTGGGGTTTTCTCTCTTTCTCTCTCTGGGTTTTTCTCTCTTTCTCTCTGGGTTTTTCTCTCTTTCTCTCTCTCGGTTTTTCTCTCTCTCTCTCTTGGGTTTTTCTCTCTTTCTCTCTCTCGGTTTTTCTCTCTTTCTCTCTCTAGGTTTTTCTCTTTCTCTCTCTGGGTTTTCTCTCTTTCTCTCTCTGGGTTTTTTTCTCTCTTTCTCTCTGGGTTTTTTTCTCTTTTTCTCTCTCTGGGTTTTCTCTCTTTTTCTCTCTGGGTTTTCTTTCTCTCTTTTTTCTCTTTTTTTCGGGTTTTCTCTCTTTCTCTCTCTGGGTTTTCTCTCTTTTCTTTCTCTCTCTGGTTTTTTTCTCTTTTTTCTCTCTCTGGTTTTTCTCTTTCTCTCTCTGGGTTTTCTCTCTTTCTCTCTCTCTTTTTTCTCTCTTTCTCTCTCTGGTTTTTTTTCTCTTTTTCTCTCTGGGGTTTTCTTTCTTTCTCTGGGGTTTTTCTCTTTCTCTCTCTCTAGGTTTTTCTCTCTTTCTCTCTCTAGGTTTTTCTCTCTTTCTCTCTCTAGGTTTTTCTCTCTTTCTCTCTCTAGGTTTTTTTATCTTTTTCTCTCTCTGGGTTTTCTCTCTTTTCTCTCTCTGGGTTTTTCTCTCTTTCTCTCTGGGGTTTTTTCTCTCTTTCTCTCTCTGGGTTTTTCTCTCTTTCTCTCTCTGGGTTTCTCTCTTTCTCTCTCTGGGGGTTTTCTCTCTTTTTCTCTGGGTTTTTCTCTTTTTCTCTCTTTTTCTCTCTCTCTCGGTTTTTCTTTCTTTCTCTCTGGGTTTTCTCTCTCTTTCTCTCTCTGGGTTTTTCTCTCTTTCTCTCTCTGGGTTTTTCTCTCTTTCTCTCTCTGGGTTTTTCTCTCTTTCTCTCTCTGGGTTTTTCTCTCTTTCTCTCTCTGGGTTTTTCTCTCTTTCTCTCTCTGGGTTTTTCTCTCTTTCTCTCTCTGGGTTTTTCTCTCTTTCTCTCTCTGGGTTTTTCTCTCTTTCTCTCTCTAGGTTTTTCTCTCTTTCTCTCTCTGGGTTTTCTCTCTTTCTCTCTCTCTGGGTTTTTCTCTTTCTCTCTGGGTTTTCTCTCTCTCTCTCTGGGTTTTTCTCTCTTTCTCTCTCTCGGTTTTTCTCTCTTTCTCTCTCTGGGTTTTTCTCTCTTTTTTCTCTCTCTGGGTTTTCTCTCTTTCTCTCTCTGGGTTTTCTCTCTTTTTCTCTCTCTTTTTCTCTCTGGGTTTTTTCTCTCTCAGGTTTTTTCTCTCTTTCTCTCTCTGGGTTTTTCTCTCTTTCTCTCTCTGGGTTTCTCTCTTTCTCTCTCTGGGTTTTTCTCTTTTCTCTCTCTGGGTTTTTCTCTCTTTCTCTCTCTCTGGGTTTCTCTCTCTCTTTTCTCTCTCTGGGTTTTTCTCTTTTCTCTCTCTGGTTTTTCTTTCTCTTTTTCTCTCTCTGGTTTTTTTTTCTCTCTTTCTCTCTCTTTCTTTTCTCTCTCTTTTTTCTCTCTCTTTTTTCTTTTTTTCTCTTTCTCTTTTTTTTTCTCTCTTTTTTCTCTCTGGGTTTTCTCTCTTTCTCTCTCTGGGTTTTCTCTCTTTCTCTCTCTGGGTTTTCTCTCTTTCTCTCTCTGGGTTTTCTCTCTTTTTTCTCTCTCTGGGTTTTCTCTCTTTCTCTCTCTGGGTTTTTTCTCTTTTTCTCTCTCTGGGTTTTCTCTCTCTTTTTCTCTCTCTGGGTTTTCTCTTTTTCTCTCTCTGGGTTTTTTCTCTCTTTCTCTCTCTGGGTTTTCTCTCTTTTTCTCTCTGGGTTCTGGGTTTTTTTCTCTTTCTCTCTCTGGGTTTTTCTCTTTTTTCTCTCTGGGTTTTCTCTCTTTTCTCTCTCTGGGTTTTTTCTCTCTTTCTCTCTCTGGGTTTTCTCTTTTTTCTCTCTCTGGGTTTTTTCTCTTTTTCTCTCTGGGTTTTTTCTCTCTTTCTCTCTCTGGTTTTTTTCTCTTTCTTTCTCTTTCTCTGGGTTTTCTCTCTTTCTTTCTCTCTAGGGTTTTCTCTTTTCTCTCTCTGGGTTTTTTCTCTTTCTCTCTCTGGGTTTTCTCTCTTTCTCTCTCTGGTTTTTTTCTCTCTTTTTTCTCTCTCTGGGTTTTCTCTTTTTTCTCTCTCTGGGTTTTCTCTCTTTTCTCTCTCTGGGGTTTCTCTCTTTTCTCTCTCTGGGTTTTTTCTCTTTCTCTCTCTTTGGATTTTTTTCTCTTTCTCTCTCTTTTTTTTTTTCTCTCTTTCTCTCTCTGGGTTTTCTCTCTTTCTCTCTCCAGGTTTTCTCTCTTTCTCTCTCCAGGTTTTCTCTCTTTCTCTCTTCTTTTCTCTCCTCTTTTTTTCTCTCTTTTTCTCTCTCTAGGTTTTTCTCTCTTTTCTCTCTCTGGGTTTTTTCTCTTTTCTCTCTCTGGGTTTTTCTCTCTTTCTCTCTCTCTGGGTTTCTCTCTTTCTCTCTGGGTTTTTTCTCTCTTTCTCTCTCTGGGTTTTCTCTCTTTTCTCTCTCTGGGTTTTCTCTCTTTTCTCTCTCTGGGTTTTTTCTCTTTTTCTCTCTCTGGTTTTTTCTCTCTTTTCTCTCTCTGGGTTTTCTCTCTTTTCTCTCTGGGTTTTCTCTCTTTCTCTCTCTGGGTTTTCTCTCTCTTTCTCTCTAGGTTTCTCTCTTTTTCTCTCTCTGGGTTTTTCTCTCTTTTCTCTCTCTGGGTTTTCTCTCTTTTCTCTCTCTCTGGTTTTTCTCTTTTTTCTCTCTCTGGGTTTTCTCTCTTTCTCTCTCTGGGTTTTTCTCTTTTCTCTCTCTGGGTTTTTTCTCTTTCTCTCTCTCTGGGTTTTCTCTCTTTTTCTCTCTCTGGGTTTTTCTCTCTTTTCTCTCTAGGTTTTCTCTCTTTTCTCTCTCTGGGTTTTTTCTCTCTTTCTCTCTCTGGGTTTCTCTCTTTCTCTCTCTGGGTTTTTTCTTTTTTTCTCTCTGGGTTTTTTCTCTCTTTCTCTCTCTCGGTTTTTTTTTCTTTCTCTCTCTTGGTTTTTCTCTCATTCTCTCTCTGGGTTTTTTTCTCTTTTTCTCTCTCTGGGTTTTCTCTCTTTCTCTCTCTGGGTTTTTCTCTCTTTCTCTCTGGGTTTTCTCTCTTTCTCTCTAGGGTTTTCTCTTTTTTTTCTCTCTGGGTTTTTTTGGGTTTTCTTTCTTTCTCTCTAGGGTTTTTTCTCTTTTTTTTCTCTCTGGGTTTTTTCTCTCTCTCTCTCTCTTGTTTTTTTCTCTTTCTCTCTGGTTTTTCTCTCTTTCTCTCTCTAGGTTTTTCTCTTTCTCTCTCTGGGTTTTCTCTCTTTCTCTCTCTGGGTTTTCTCTCTCTTTCTCTCTGGGTTTTCTCTCTTTTTCTCTCTCTGGGTTTTCTCTCTTTCTCTCTCTGGGTTTTCTCTCTTTCTCTCTCTGGTTTTCTCTCTTTCTCTCTCTGGGTTTTTCTCTCTTTTCTCTCTCTTTTTTTTTCTCTCTTTCTCTCTGGGGTCTTTCTCTCTCTCTAGGTTTTCTCTCTTTTCTCTCTGGGTTTTTTCTCTCTTTCTCTCTCTGGTTTTTTCTCTTTCTCTCTCTGGGTTTTCTCTCTTTTTCTCTCTGGGTTTTTTTCTCTCTTTCTCTCTCTAGGTTTTTTTCTCTCTTTTTCTCTCTCTGGTTTTTCTCTCTTTCTCTCTCTGGGTTTTTCTCTCTTTTCTCTCTCTTTTTTTTCTTTTTCTCTCTCTCTGGGTTTTCTCTTTTTCTCTCTGGGTTTTCTCTCTTTTCTCTCTGGGTTTTCTCTCTTTCTCTGGGGGTTTTCTCTCTTTCTCTCTCTGGGTTTTTCTCTTTCTTTCTCTCTCTAGGTTTTCTCTCTCTTTTTTCTCTCTGGGTTTTCTCTTTTTCTCTCTCTGGGTTTTCTCTTTTTTCTCTCTCTGGTTTTTTTCTCTCTTTCTCTCTAGGGTTTTCTCTCTTTCTCTCTCTGGGTTTTCTCTCTTTTCTCTCTCTGGGTTTTTTTTCTCTCTCTCTCTCTCTGGGTTTTTTCTCTCTTTCTCTCTCTGGGTTTTTCTCTTTCTCTCTCTGGGTTTTCTCTCTTTTCTCTCTCTGGGTTTTTCTCTTTCTTTTCTCTCTCTTTTCTTTTTCTCTTTTCTCTCTCTCTGGGTTTTCTAAGGTTTTTCTCTCTTTCTCTTTTTTTCTCTTTCTCTCTCTGGGTTTCTCTTTCTCTCTCTGGGTTTTTCTCTCTTTCTCTCTCTGGGTTTTCTCTCTTTTTTCTCTCTCAGGGTTTTCTCTCTTTTTCTCTCTGGGTTTTTTTTCTTGGGTTTCTCTCTCTTTTTCTCTCTTTTTCTTTCTCTCTGGGTTTTCTCTCTTTCTCTCTCTGGGTTTTTCTCTCTTTTCTCTCTCTGGGTTTTTTCTCTCTTTTTCTCTCTCTGGGTTTTTTTCTCTTTCTCTCTCTGGGTTTTCTCTTTTCTCTCTCTGGTTTTTCTCTCTTTCTCTCTTTTTTTTTTTCTTTTCTCTCTCTGGGTTTTCTCTCTTTCTCTCTCTGGGGGTTTTCTCTCTTTCTCTCTCTGGGTTTTCTCTCTTTCTCTCTCTGGGTTTTCTCTCTTTTCTCTCTGGGTTTTTTCTCTCTTTTCTCTCTCTGGGTTTTCTCTCTTTCTCTCTCTGGGTTTTCTCTCTTTTCTCTCTGGGTTTTCTCTCTTTTCTCTCTCTGGGTTTTCTCTTTTTCTCTCTCTGGGTTTTTTTCTCTCTTTCTCTCTCTAGGTTTTTCTCTATTTTCTCTCTCTGGGTTTTTCTCTTTCTCTCTCTGGTTTTTTCTCTCTTTTCTCTCTCTGGGTTTTCTCTCTTTCTCTCTGGGTTTTTTTCTCTCTTTTCTCTCTCGGGTTTTTTCTCTTTTTCTCTCTCTGGGTTTTCTCTCTTTCTCTCTCTGGGTTTTTCTCTCTTTCTCTCTCTGGGTTTTTCTCTCTTTCTCTCTCTGGGTTTTTCTCTCTTTCTCTCTTTGGGTTTTCTCTCTTTCTCTCTCTGGGTTTTTTCTCTCTTTCTCTCTCTGGGTTTTCCTCTTTCTCTCTCTGGGTTTTTTCTCTTTTTTCTCTCTCTGGTTTTCTCTCTTTTTTCTCTCTCTGGGTTTTCTCTCTTTTTCTCTCTCTGTTTTTTTCTCTCTTTCTCTCTCTCTGGGTTTTTCTCTTTCTCTCTCTGGGTTTTCTCTCTTTCTCTCTCTTGGTTTTTCTCTTTTTCTCTCTCTGGGTTTTTCTCTCTTTTCTCTCTCTGGGTTTTCTCTCTTTCTCTCTCTGGGTTTTTCTCTTTTTTCTCTCTCTGGGTTTTTCTCTTTTTTCTCTCTCTGGGTTTTCTCTCTTTTTCTCTCTCTGGGTTTTTTTCTCTCTTTCTCTCTCTGGGTTTTCTCTCTTTCTCTCTCTAGGGTTTTCTCTCTTTTCTCTCTGGGTTTTTCTCTTTCTCTTTCAGGTTTTTTTTTTCTCTCTTTTCTCTCTCTGGGTTTTCTCTCTTTTCTCTCTCTGGGTTTTCTTTCTTTCTCTCTCTCTTTTTTTCTCTCTTTCTCTCTCTGGGTTTTTTCTCTCTTTTTCTCTGGTTTTTCTCTTTTTTTCTCTCTTTCTCTCTCTGGGTTTTTTCTCTTTTTTCTCTCTCTGGTTTTTCTCTCTTTCTCTCTCTGGTTTTTCTCTCTTTCTCTCTCTGGGTTTTCTCTCTTTTCTCTCTCTGGTTTTTTCTCTCTTTTCTCTCTGGGTTTTTCTCTTTCTCTCTCTGGGTTTTCTCTCTTTCTCTCTCTGGGTTTTCTCTCTTTTCTCTCTGGGTTTTTCTCTTTCTCTCTGGGTGGGTTTCTCTTTTCTCTCTCTGGGTTTTCTCTCTTTCTCTCTCTGGGTTTTTTTTCTCTTTTTCTCTCTCTGGGTTTTCTCTCTTTCTCTCTCTGGGTTTTTCTCTCTTTCTCTCTCTGGGTTTTTCTCTCTTTCTCTCTCTGGGTTTTTCTCTCTTTCTCTCTCTGGGTTTTTCTCTCTTTCTCTCTCTGGGTTTTTCTCTCTTTCTCTCTCTAGGGTTTTTCTCTCTTTCTCTCTCTGGTTTTTTCTCTCTTTCTCTCTCTGGGTTTTCTCTCTTTCTCTCTCTCGGGTTTTTCTTTTCTCTTCTCTGGGTTTTTCTCTTTCTCTCTCTGGGTTTTTTCTCTCTTTCTCTCTCTGGGTTTCTCTCTTTTCTCTCTCTGGGTTTTCTCTTTTTTCTCTCTCTGGGTTTTTTCTCTTTTTCTCTCTGGGTTTTTTTCTCTTTTTCTCTGGGTTTTTTCTCTCTTTCTCTCTCTCTGGGTTTTCTCTCTTTTCTCTCTCTGGGTTTTCTCTCTTTCTCTCTCTGGGTTTTCTCTCTTTTCTCTCTCTGGGTTTTTCTCTTTTCTCTCTCTCTGGGTTTTTTCTCTCTTTCTCTCTCTTTTTTTTTCTCTTTCTCTCTCTGGGTTTTCTCTCTTTTTCTCTCTCTGGTTTTTTTCTCTTTTTCTCTCTCTGGGTTTTCTCTCTTTCTCTCTCTGGTTTTTCTCTCTTTCTCTCTCTGGGTTTTTCTCTCTTTCTCTCTCTAGGTTTTTTCTCTTTTTTCTCTCTCTGTTTTTTTCTCTCTTTCTCTCTCTAGGTTTTTTTCTCTTTTTCTCTCTGGGTTTTCTCTCTTTTCTCTCTCTGGGTTTTTTCTCTCTTTTCTCTCTCTGGGTTTTCTCTCTTTTCTCTCTCTGGGTTTTTTTCTCTCTTTTCTCTGGTTTTTCTTTTTTTCTCTCTTGGTTTTTCTCTTTTCTCTCTCTGGGTTTTCTCTCTTTCTCTCTCTGGGTTTTTTTCTCTTTTCTCTCTCTCTGGGTTTTCTCTCTTTCTCTCTCTGGGTTTTCTCTCTTTTTCTCTCTGGGTTTTTTTTTCTCTCTTTCTCTCTCTCTGGGGTTTTTTCTCTTTTTCTCTCTGGGTTTTTTCTCTCTTTCTCTCTCTGGGTTTTCTCTCTTTCTCTCTCTGGGTTTTTTCTCTCTTTTCTCTCTGGGGTTTTTCTCTCTTTCTCTCTCTGGGTTTTTCTCTCTTTCTCTCTCTGGGTTTTTTCTCTCTTTCTCTCTCAGGGTTTTTCTCTCTTTCTCTCTCTGGGTTTTCTCTCTTTCTCTCTCTGGGTTTTCTCTCTTTCTCTCTCTGGGTTTTCTCTCTTTCTCTCTCTGGGTTTTCTCTCTTTCTCTCTCTGGGTTTTTCTCTCTTTCTCTCTCTGGGTTTTCTCTCTTTCTCTCTCTGGGTTTTCTCTCTTTCTCTCTCTGGGTTTTTCTCTCTTTCTCTCTCTGGTTTTTTCTCTCTTTCTCTCTCTGGGTTTTTCTCTCTTTCTCTCTCTTTGGGTTTTTCTCTCTTTCTCTCTCTGGGTTTTTCTCTCTCAGGGTTTTTCTCTCTTTCTCTCTCTGGGTTTTTTCTCTTTTCTCTCTCTGGGTTTTTTCTCTCTTTTCTCTCTGGGTTTTTTTTCTCTCTTCTCTCTCTGGGTTTTTTTCTCTTTTTCTCTCTGGGTTTTCTCTCTTTCTCTCTCTGGGTTTTTTTTTTTTCTCTCTCTGGTTTTTCTCTCTTTCTCTGGGTTTTTTTTCTCTTTTTCTCTCTCTGGGTTTTCTCTCTTTCTCTCTCTGGGTTTTTTTCTCTCTTTTCTCTCAGGGTTTTCTCTTTCTCTCTCTCTCTCTTTTTTTCTCTCTTTCTCTCTCTGGGTTTTCTCTCTTTTCTCTCTCTGGTTTTTTTTCTCTTTTTCTCTCTCTGGTATTTTTCTCTCTTTCTCTCTCTCTCTAGGTTTTTCTCTTTTTCTCTCTCTGGGTTTTCTCTCTTTCTCTCTCTGGGTTTTTTTCTCTCTTTCTCTCTCTGGGTTTTTTTTCTCTTTTTCTCTCTAGGTTTTTTCTCTCTTTTTCTCTCTCTGGGTTTTCTCTTTTTCTCTCTGGGTTTTTCTCTTTCTCTCTCTGGGTTTTCTCTCTTTCTCTCTCTGGGTTTTTTTTTCTCTCTTTTTCTCTCTCGGGTTTTCTTTCTTTTTCTCTCTTGGGTTTTTCTCTCTTTTTCTCTCTCTGGGTTTTTTGGGTTCTTTCTCTCTCTGGGTTTTTCTCTCTTTCTCTCTCTGGGTTTTCTCTCTTTCTCTCTGGGTTTTTCTCTCTTTCTCTCTCTGGGTTTTTCTCTCTTTCTCTCTCTAGGTTTTTTTCTCTTTCTCTCTCTAGGTTTTTTCTCTCTTTCTCTCTCTAGGTTTTTCTCTTTTCTCTCTCTGGGTTTTCTCTCTTTCTCTCTCTGGGGTTTTTCTCTCTTTCTCTCTCTGGGTTTTTTTTTCTCTCTTTCTCTCTCTGGGTTTTTCTCTCTTTCTCTCTCTCTGGTTTTCTCTCTTTCTCTCTCTCTGGTTTTTTCTCTTTTTCTCTCTGGGTTTTTTTTCTCTCTTTCTCTCTGGGTTTTTTCTCTCTTTCTCTCTCTGGGTTTTTTTCTCTTTCTCTCTCTGGGTTTTCTCTTTTTTCTCTCTCTGGTTTTTTTTTCTTCTTTCTCTCTCTGGGTTTTTCTCTTTTTCTCTCTCTGGGTTTTTCTCTCTTTCTCTCTCTGGGTTTTTCTCTGGGTTTTCTTTCTCTCTCTGGGTTTTCTCTCTTTCTCTCTCTAGGTTTTCTCTCTTTTCTCTCTCTCTAGGTTTTCTCTCTTTCTCTCTCTGGTTTTTTTCTCTCTTTCTCTCTCTGGGTTTTTCTCTTTTTCTCTCTCTGGTTTTTTTCTTTCTCTCTGGGTTTTTCTCTCTTTCTCTCTCTGGGTTTTCTCTCTTTCTCTCTGGGTTTTCTCTCTTTTCTCTCTCTGGGTTTTTCTCTTTTCTCTCTGGGTTTTCTCTCTTTCTCTTGGGTTCTTTCTTTTTCTCTCTGGTTTTTCTCTCTTTCTCTCTCTCTGGTTTTTTTTCTCTCTTTCTCTCTCTGTTTTTTTTCTCTTTCTCTCTCTCGGGTTTTTCTTTTCTCTCTCTGGGTTTTCTCTCTTTCTCTCTCTGGGTTTCTCTCTTTCTCTCTCTGGTTTTTTTTCTCTTTCTCTCTCTGGTTTTTTTCTCTCTCTCTCTTGGGTTTTTCTCTTTTTTCTCTCTCTGGGTTTTTCTCTTTTTTTCTCTCTCTGGGTTTTCTCTTTTTTTCTCTCTCTGGGTTTTCTCTCTTTCTCTCTCTGGGTTTTTTTCTCTTTCTCTCTTTTTAGGTTTTCTCTCTTTTCTCTCTGGGGTTTTTCTCTCTCTCTTTTTGGGTTCTCTTTCTCTCTCTGGGTTTTCTCTCTTTCTCTCTCTGGTTTTTCTCTCTTTCTCTCTGGGTTTTTTTCTCTTTTTTTCTCTCTGGGTTTTTTTCTCTTTCTCTCTCTGGGTTTTTCTCTCTTTTTCTCTCTCTAGGTTTTCTCTCTTTCTCTTGGTTTTCTTTTCTCTCTCTCTCTGGGTTTTCTCTCTTTCTCTCTCTCTGGGTTTTCTCTCTTTCTCTCTCTGGGTTTTCTCTCTTTTTTCTCTAGGTTTTTTTCTTCTTTCTCTCTCTGGTTTTTCTCTTTCTCTCTCTCTGGGTTTTTCTCTCTTTCTCTCTCTGGGTTTTCTCTCTTTCTCTCTCTGGGTTTTCTCTCTTTCTCTCTCTGGTTTTTTCTCTCTTTTTCTCTCTCTGGGTTTTCTCTCTTTCTCTCTCTGGGGTTTTTTTCTCTTTCTCTCTCTGGGTTTTCTCTCTTTTCTCTCTCTGGGTTTTCTCTCTTTTTCTCTCTCTGGTTTTTTTCTCTCTTTCTCTCTCTGGGTTTTCTCTCTCTTTCTCTCTCTGGGTTTTTCTCTCTTTTTTCTCTCTCTTTTTTTTTCTCTTTTTTCTCTCTCTGGGTTTTCTCTCTTTCTCTCTGGGTTTTCTTTCTTCTCTCTCTGGGTTTTTTCTCTCTTTCTCTCTCTGGTTTTTCTCTTTTCTCTCTCTGGTTTTTCTCTCTTTCTCTCTCTCTGGGTTTTCTCTCTTTTTCTCTCTCTCTGGGTTTTCTCTCTTTCTCTCTCTCTGGGTTTTCTCTTTCTCTCTCTCTGGGTTTTCTCTCTTTTCTCTCTGGTTTTTCTCTCTTTCTCTCTCTGGGTTTTCTCTTTTCTCTCTCTGGGTTTTTTCTCTTTTCTCTCTCTCTGGGTTTTCTCTTTTTTCTCTCTCTGGTTTTTTTTTCTCTCTTTTTCTCTCTCTGGGTTTTCTCTTTTTTCTCTCTCTGGTTTTTCTCTCTTTCTCTCTCTTGGGTTTCTCTCTCTTTTCTCTCTCTGGGTTTTCTCTCTTTTTCTCTCTCTGGTTTTTTCTCTCTTTCTCTCTGGGGTTTTTTCTCTTTTCTTCTTTCTCTCTCTGGGTTTTTTTCTCTTTTTCTCTCTCTGGGTTTTCTCTCTTTCTCTCTCTGGGTTTTTTTTCTCTCTTTTCTCTCTCTCTGGTTTTTTCTCTCTTTCTCTCTCTGGGTTTTTCTCTTTCTCTCTCTCTGGGTTTTCTCTCTTTCTCTCTCTGGATTTTTTTTTTTTTTCTCTCTCTGGGTTTTCTCTCTTTCTCTCTCTGGGTTTTTTTCTCTCTTTCTCTCTCTGGGTTTTTCTCTTTTTTCTCTCTCTAGGTTTTCTCTCTTTTCTCTCTCTGGGTTTTTTTTCTCTTTCTCTCTCTGGGTTTTCTCTCTTTCTTCTCTCTCTCTAGTTTTTTCTCTCTTTCTCTCTCTGGGTTTTTTCTCTTTTTCTCTCTCTGGGTTTTCTCTCTTTCTCTCTCTGGGTTTTCTCTCTTTTCTCTCTCTGGGTTTTTTTCTCTCTTTCTCTCTCTGGGTTTTCTCTCTCTCTCTTTTTTCTCTTTTTTCTCTCTCTGGGTTTTTTTCTCTCTTTTTCTCTCTCTGGGTTTTTTTCTCTCTTTCTCTCTCTGGGTTTTTTCTCTCTTATATTTTTCTCTCTCTGGGTTTTCTCTCTTTCTCTCTCTGGGTTTTCTCTCTTTCTCTCTCTGGTTTTTCTCTTCATTTTCTCTCTCTGGGTTTTTTTTCTTTCTTTCTCTCTCTCTGGGTTTTCTCTCTTTCTCTCTCTGGGTTTTTTTCTCTCTTTCTCTCTCTGGGTTTTTTCTCTGTTTTTTTCTCTCTCTGGGTTTTTTTTCTCTCTTTCTCTCTCTGGGTTTTCTCTCTTTTTCTCTCTCTGGGTTTTTTTCTCTCTTTCTCTCTCTGGGTTTTTTTCTCTTTCTCTCTTTGGGTTTTCTCTCTTTTCTCTCTCACGGGTTTTCTCTCTTTCTCTCTGGGGTTTTTCTCTCTTTCTCTCTCTGGGTTTTCTCTCTCTTTCTCTCTCTGGGTTTTTCTCTCTTTTCTCTCTCTGTTTTTTCTCTCTTTTCTCTCTCTCTGGGGTTTTTTCTCTTTTTCTCTCTCTGGGTTTTCTCTCTTTTCTCTGGGTCTGGGTTTTCTCTCTTTCTCTCTCTCTGGGTTTTCTCTCTTTTTCTCTCTGGGTTTTCTCTCTTTCTCTCTCTGGTTTTTCTCTCTTTTCTCTCTCTGGGTTTTTCTCTCTTTCTCTCTCGGGTTTTTTCTCTCTTTCTCTCTCTGGGTTTTTCTCTCTCTTTCTCTCTCTGCTTTTTCTTAGGGTTTTCTCTCTCTGGGTTTTCTTTCTCTTTTCTCTCTCTGGGTTTCTCTCTTTCTCTCTCTGGGTTTTCTCTCTTTCTCTCTCTGGGTTTTTCTCTCTGGGTTTCTCTCTCTGGGTTTCTCTCTTTTCTCTCTCTGGTTTTTCTCTCTTTTCTCTCTGGGTTTTCTCTCTTTTTTCTCTCTCTGGGTTTTTCTCTCTCGGGTTTTCTCTCTCTGGGTTTTTTCTTTTCTCTCTCTGGGTTTCTCTTTTTCTCTCTCTGGTTTTTCTCTCTTTTCTCTCTCTGGGTTTTTCTCTCTTTCTCTCTCTGGGTTTCTCTCTTTTTTCTCTCTGGGTTGGTTCTCTTTCTCTCTCTCTGGGTTTTCTCTCTTTTCTCTCTCTGTTTTCTCTCTTTTTGGGTTTTTTTTTTTTCTCTTTCTCTCTCTGGGTTTTTTCTCTTTCTCTCTCTGGATTTTCTCTCTTTCTCTCTCTGGGTTTTTCTCTCTTTCTCTCTGGGTTTTTCTCTCTTTCTCTCTCTGGGTTTTTCTCTCTTTCTCTCTCTCTGGGTTTTCTCTCTTTTCTCTCTCTGGGTTTTTCTCTCTTTCTCTCTCTGGGTTTTTCTCTCTTTCTCTCTCTGAGTTTTTCTCTCTTTCTCTCTCTGGGTTTTTCTCTCTTTCTCTCTTGGATTTTTCTCTCTTTCTCTCTCTGGGTTTTTCTCTCTTTCTCTCTCTGGATTTTTCTCTCTTTCTCTCTCTGGGTTTTTCTCTCTTTCTCTCTCTGGGTTTTTTCTCTTTCTCTCTCTGGGGTTTTTTTCTCTTTCTCTCTCTCTCTTAGGTTTTCTCTCTTTCTCTCTATGGGTTTTTTCTCTCTTTCTCTCTCTGGGTTTTCTCTCTTTTCTCTCTCTGGGTTTTCTCTCTTTTCTCTCTCTGGGTTTTTTCTCTTTCTCTCTCTGGGTTTTTTCTCTCTTTCTCTCTCTGGGTTTTCTCTCTCTTTCTCTCTCTGGGTTTCTCTCTTTCTCTCTCTGGGTTTTCTCTCTTTCTCTCTCTGGGTTTTCTCTCTTTTTCTCTGCAGGTTTTTCTCTTTTTTCTCTCTGGTTTTTTTTTCTCTCAGGTTTTCTCTCTCTTCTCTTTTCTCTCTCTTTCTCTCTCTGGGGTTTTCTCTCTTTCTCTCTCTGGGTTTTTCTCTTTTTTCTCTCTCTGGTTTTTTCTCTCTTTTTCTCTCTCTGGGTTTTTCTTTCTCTCTCTGGGTTTTTCTCTTTTCTCTCTGGGTTTTTTCTCTTTCTCTCTCTCTGGGTTTTCTCTCTTTCTCTCTCTGGGTTTTTCTCTCTTTTCTCTCTCACGGGTTTTTCTCTCTTTCTCTCCCTGGGTTTTCTCTCTTTCTCTCTCTGGGTTTTTTCTCTTTTTTCTCTCTCTGGGTTTTTTCTCTTTTTTTCTCTCTCTGGGTTTTCTCTCTTTCTCTCTCTGGGTTTTTCTCTCTTTCTCTCTGGGTTTTCTCTCTTTCTCTCTCTGGGTTTTTTCTCTCTTTTTCTCTCTCTGGGTTTTTCTCTCTTTCTCTCTCTGGGTTTTTCTCTTTTCTCTCTGGGTTTTTCTCTCTTTTTTCTCTCTCTGGGTTTTTCTCTCTTTCTCTCTCTGGGTTTTTCTCTCTTTCTCTCTCTGGGTTTTCTCTCTTTCTCTCTCTAGGTTTTTCTCTCTTTCTCTCTGGGTTTTTTTCTCTCTTTTTCTCTCTCTGGTTTTTCTCTCTTTCTCTCTCTCTTTTTTCTCTCTTTTCTCTCTCTGGGTTTTTTTCTCTTTCTCTCTCTTATTTTTTTTTTCTCTCTCTCTCTCTAAGGTTTTCTCTCTTTCTCTCTCTAGGCTTTTCTATCTTTCTCTCTCTGGGTTTTCTCTCTTTTCTCTCTCTGGGTTTTTCTCTTTTCTCTCTCGGGTTTTCTTCTCTTTTTCTCTCTTGGGTTTTTTCTCTCTTTTCTCTCTCTGGGTTTTCTCTCTTTCTCTCTCTGGGTTTTTTTCTCTCTTTTTCTCTCTGGGTTTTTCTCTTTCTCTCTCTGGGTTTTTCTCTTTTCTCTTGGTTTGGGTTTTTTCTCTCTTTTCTCTCTCTGGGTTTTTCTCTTTTTTCTCTCTCTGGGTTTTTCTTTTCTCGGGTTGGGTTTTCTCTCTTTTCTCTCTCTGGGTTTTCTCTCTTTTCTCTCTCTTGGTTTTTCTCTTTTTCTCTCTCTGGGTTTTCTCTCTTTCTCTCTCTGGGTTTTCTTTTCTCTCTCTGGGTTTTTCTCTTTTCTCTTGGGATTTTTTCTCTCTTTCTCTCTCTGGGTTTTTCTCTCTTTCTCTCTCTGGGTTTTCTCTCTTTCTCTCTCTGGGTTTTTCTCTCTTTCTCTCTCTGGGTTTTCTCTCTTTCTCTCTCTGGGTTTTTCTCTCTTTCTCTCTCTGGGTTTTCTCTCTTTCTCTCTCTGGGTTTTCTCTCTTTTCTCTCTCAGGTTTTTCTCTCTTTCTCTCTCTGGGTTTTCTCTCTTTCTCTCTCTGGGTTTTTCTCTCTTTCTCTCTGGTTTTTTTCTCTTTCTCTCTCTGGGTTTTCTCTCTTTTTCTCTCTCTCTAGGTTTTTTTCTCTCTTTCTCTCTCTGGGTTTTTCTCTCTTTCTCTCTCTGGGTTTTTCTCTCTTTCTCTCTCTGGGTTTTCTCTCTTTCTCTCTCTGGGTTTTTCTCTCTTTCTCTCTCTGGGTTTTTCTCTCTTTCTCTCTCTGGGTTTTTCTCTCTTTCTCTCTCTGGGTTTTTCTCTCTTTTCTCTCTCAGGGTTTTTCTCTCTTTTCTCTCTCTGGGGTTTTTCTCTTTCTCTCTAGGTTTTTCTCTCTTTCTCTCTCTGGGTTTTTCTCTCTTTCTCTCTCTGGGTTTTTCTCTCTTTCTCTCTCTGGGTTTTCTCTCTTTTCTCTCTGGGTTTCTCTCTTTTCTCTCTCTGGGTTTTTTCTCTCTTTCTCTCTCTGGGTTTTCTCTCTTTTCTCTCTCTGGGTTTTCTCTCTTTCTCTCTCTGGTTTTTCTCTTTTCTCTCTCTGGGTTTTCTCTCTCTCTAGGTTTTTCTCTCCAAGGTTTTCTCTCTCTTTTCTCTCTCTGGGTTTTCTCTCTTTCTCTCTCTGGGTTTTCTCTTTCTCTCTCTGGGTTTTCTCTTTTTCTCTCTGGGTTTTCTCTCTTTTCTCTCTACAGGTTTTTCTCTCTTTTCTCTCTCTGGGTTTTTTCTTTTCTCTCTCTAGGTTTTCTCTCTTTCTCTCTCTGGGTTTTTTCTCTCTCTTTCTCTCTCTTGGGTTTTCTCTCTTTTCTCTCTGGGTTTTCTCTCTTTTTCTCTCTCTGGGTTTTCTCTCTTTCTCTCTCTGGGTTTTCTCTCTTTTCTCTTTTTTCTCTCTTTCTCTCTCTGGGTTTTTCTCTCTTTCTCTCTCTGGGTTTTTCTCTCTTTCTCTCTCTGGGTTTTTCTCTTTTTCTCTCTCTGGGTTTTTCTCTCTTTCTCTCTCTGGGTTTTCTCTCTTTCTCTCTCTGGGTTTTTCTCTCTTTCTCTCTCTGGGTTTTCTCTCTTTCTCTCTCTGGGTTTTTTCTCTCTTTTCTCTAGGTTTTTTCTCTATTTCTCTCTCTGGGTTTTTCTCTTTCTCTCTCTGGGTTTTTCTCTCTGGGTTTTCTCTCTCCTATGGGTTTTCTCTTTTTTTTTCTCTCTGGGGTTTTCTCTCTTTTCTCCTCTGGGTTTTCTCTTTTCTCTCTCTGGGTTTCTCTCTTTCTCTCTCTGGGTTTTTCTCTCTTTCTCTTTGGGTTTTCTCTCTTTCTCTCTCTGGTTTTTCTCTCTCTTTCTCTCTCTGGTTTTCTCTCTTTCTCTCTCTGGGTTTTCTTTCTTTCTCTCTTGGTTTTCTCTCTTTCTCTCTCTGGGTTTTCTCTCTTTTCTCTCTCTGGGTTTTCTTTTCTTTCTCTCTTTAGGGTTTTCTCTCTTTCTCTCTCTGGGTTTTCTCTCTTTCTCTCTCTAGGATTTTTCTCTTTTACCCTCTCCTTTTTTTCTCTCTTTCTCTCTCTGGGTTTTCTCTCTTTCTCTCTTGGATTTTTTCTCTCTTTCTCTCTCTGGGTTTTCTCTCTTTCTCTCTCTGGGTTTTTCTCTTTTTTTTTCTCTCTCTGGGTTTTCTCTCTCTTTCTCTCTCTGGGTTTTCTCTCTTTTTCTCTCTAAGTTTTTTCTCTCTTTTCTCTCTCTGGGTTTTCTCTCTTTTCTCTCTCTTTGGGTTTTCTCTCTTTCTCTCTCTAGGTTTTCTCTCTTTCTCTCTGGTTTTTTTTCTCTCTTTTCTCTCTCTGGGTTTTTTCTCTTTCTTTCTCTGGGTTTTCTCTCTTTTCTCTCTCTGGGTTTTCCTCTTTTCTCTCTTGGGGTTTTCTCTTATTTCTCTCTCTCTGGGTTTTCTCTCTTTTTCTCTCTCTGGGTTTTATCTTTTCTCTCTCATTGGGTTTTTTCTCTTTCTCTCTCTCTGGTTTTTTCTCTTTCTCTATCTAGGGTTTTCTCTCTTTCTCTCTCTAGGATTTTCTCTCTGCTTTTCTCTCTTCTTTTTTTTCTATAGTTTTCTCTCTCTGGGTTTTCTCTCTTTTCTCTCTGGGGTTTTTTTCTCTCTTTCTCTCTCTAGGTTTTTCTCTCTTTCTCTCTGGGTTTCTCTCTTTTCTCTCTGGGCTTTTCTCTTTTCTCTCTCTGGGTTTTTCTCTCTTTCTCTGGTTGGGTTTTTTTTCTTTGGTTCTCTCTGTTTTTTTCTCTCTTTCTCTCTGGATTTTTTTTCTCTCTTTTCTCTCTGGGTTTTCTCTCGGCCTCTCTTTGGCTTTCTTTTTTTCTCTTTTTAGGTTTTTGGGTTTTCTCTTTCTCTTTTATGATTTTCTCTCTTTTTTTCTTTCTCTTTTCTCTCTGGGTTTTCTCTTTCTCTCTCTGGGTTTTCTCTCTTTCTCTCTCTGGGGTTTTCTCTCTTTCTCTCTCTGGGTTTTCTCTCTTTTCTCTCTCTGGGTTTTTTTTTCTTTCTCTCTCTTTTTCTTTGGGTTTTTCTCTTTCTCTCTCTGGTTTTTTCTCTCTTTCTCTCTCTGGGTTTTCTCTCTTTCTCTCTCTGGGTTTTCTCTCTTTTTTCTCTCTGGGTTTTCTCTTTTCTCTCTGCGGGTTTTCTCTCTTTTCTCTCTCTGGGTTTTCTCTCTTTCTCTCTGGGTTTTCTCTCTTTTTTCTCTCTGGGTTTTTCTCTCTTTCTCTCTGGGGTTTTCTCTTTTTCTTTTCTCTCTCTGGGTTTTTTCTCTCTTTCTCTCTCTGGGTTTTCTCTCTTTTCTCTCTCTGGTTTTTCTCTCTCTTTCTCTCTCTGGGTTTTTCTCTCTTTCTCTCTTTGGGGTTTTCTCTCTTTTCTCTCTCTGGGTTTCTTTCTTCCTTTCTCTCTAGGTTTTCTCTCTTTCTCTCCTATCTGGGTTTTTCTCTTTCTCTCTCTAGGTTTTTTTTTCTCTCTTTCACTCTCTCTGGGTTTTTTCTCTCTTTCTCTCTCTTTTTTTCTCTCTTTTTTCTCTCTTTGGGTTTTTCTCTCTTTCTCTCTCTGGAGTTTTCTCTCTCTTTCTCTCTGCGGGGTTTTCTCTTTTTTCTCTCTGCAGGTTTTCTCTCTTTCTCTCTAGGTTTTTTTCTCTCTTTTCACTCTCTGGGTTTTCTCTCTTTTCTCTCTCTGGGTTTTCTCTCTCTCTCTCTGGGTTTTCTCTCTTTCTCTCTGGGTTTTCTCTCTTTTCTCTCTAAGATTTTTTCTCTTTCTCTCTCTGGTTTTTTCTCTCTTTCTCTCTACGGTTTTTTCTTTCTTTCTCTCTCTGGGTTTTCTCTCTTTCTCTCTCTAGGTTTTTTCTTTTCTCTCTCTGGGTTTTCTCTCTTTTCTCTCTTGGGTTTTCTCTCTTTTCTCTCTCTGGGTTTTCTCTCTCTCTCACGGGTTTTCTCTCTTTTTCTCTCTGGGTTTTTTTTTTCTCTCTTTCTCTCTCTAGGGTTTTTCTCTCTTTTCTCTCTCTGGGTTTTTTCTCTCTTTCTCCTCTTTTTTTTCTCTCTTTCTCTCTCTGGATTTTTTCTCTCTTCTCTCTCTGGGTTTTTTTTTTCTTTTTCTCTCTTGGTTTTCTCTCTTTTCTATCTAGGTTTTTTCTCTCTTTCTCTCTCTAGGTTTTCTATATATATCTCTCTGGGTTTTTTCTCTTTTCTCTCTGGTTTTTTCTCTCTTTTTTCTGGGTTTGGTTTTCTCTTTCTCTCTCGGGTTTTTTCTCTTTTCTCTCTGGGTTTTTCTCTTTTTCTCCTCTGGGTTTTCTCTCTTTCTCTCTTTGGGTTTTCTCTTTTTTTTCTCTCTAGGTTTTCTCTCTCTTTTCTCTAAGGGTTTTTTTCTCTTTTTCTCTCTCTGGGTTTTCTCTCTTTTTTTCTCTCTGGGTTTTTTCTCTTTCTCTCTCTGGGTTTTTCTCTCTCTTTTCTCTCACGGGTTTCTCTCTTTCTCTCTGGGTTTTCTCTCTTTTCTCTCTTTGGTTTTCTCTCTTTCTCTCTATATATTTTCTCTCTTTTCTCTCTGGGTTTTCTCTCTTTCTCTCTCTGGGTTTTCTCTTTCTCTCTCTCAGGTTTTATTAGGTTTCTCTCTCTCTAGGTTTTCTCTCTCTGGTTTTCTCTCTGGGTTTTTTTCTTTTCTCTATCTAGGTTTTCTTTTTCTTTCTCTCTGGTTTTATATGCTCTTCTCTCACGGGTTTTCTCTCTTTCTCTCTGGGTTTTTCTTTCTCTCTGGGTTTTCTCTTTCTCTCTGCGGTTTTCTCTCTTTCTCTCTCTGGGTTTCTCTCTTTCTCTCTCTCTGGGTTTTCTCTCTTTCTCTTCGGTTTTCAGTCTTTTTTTCTCTCTCAGGGTTTCTCTCTTTCTCTCTCGGGTTTTTCTCTTTCTCTCCTTGGTTTTTCTCTTTTCACTGCGGGTTTTCTCTCTTTTCTCTCTCTTGGTTTTCTCTTTCTCTCTCACGGTTTTTCTCTTTTCTCTCTGGGTTTTTTCTCTGGATTCTCTCTGGGTTTCTTTCTCTCTGGGTTTTTCTCTCTTTCTCTCTCAGGGTTTTTCTCTCTTTCTCTCTCTGAGTTTTTCTGTCTTTCTCTCACTAGGTTTTTCTCTCTTTCACTATCTAAGATTTTCTCTCTTTACCCCTCTCTAGGATTTTCTCTTTCTCTCTCTCGGTTTTTCTTTCTTTCTCTCTCTTGGTTTTTCTCTCATTCTCTATCTAGGGTTTTCTCTCTTTCACTCTCTGGGAGTTTTCTCTCTTTTCTCTCCTGCAGGTTTTCTCTCTTTCTTTTCTCTCTCTGGTTTTTCTCTCTTTCTCTCTGGGTTTTTTCTCTCTTTCTGGTTTCTCTCTGGGTTTTCTCTGGGTTTTTCTCTCTCTTTTTTTTTCTTTCTTTCTCTCTCTGGGTTTTTCTCTTTTTTCTCTCTGGGTTTTCTCTCTTTCTCTCTCTGGGTTTTTTTCTTTTTTCTCTCTGGGGTTTTCTCTCTTTCTCTCTCTTTGGTTTTATCTCCTTTCTCTCTCTGGGTTTTCTCTCTTTCTCTCTGGGTTTTCTCTCTTTCTCTCTCTCTGGGTTTTTCTCTCTCTTTGGTTTTCTCTCTCTGGGTTTTCTCTCTTTTCTCTCTCTGGGTTTTCTCTCTTTTCTCTCTCTTGGTTTTCTCTCTTCTCTCTCTCTCTTTTCTCTCTTTTTTTCTCTTTTTCTCTCTAGGTTTTTCTCTCTTTCTCTCTCTGGTTTTTCTCTCTTTTTCTCTTTAAGTTTTTCTCTTTTCTCTCTTGGTTTTCTCTTTCTCTCTCTGGGTTTTCTCTCTTTCTCTCTCTTGGTTTTTTTCTCTTTCTCTCTCTAGGTTTTCTCTCTTTCTCTCTCAGGGTTTTTTCTCTCTTTTCTCTCTAGGTTTTTTCTCTCTTTTTCTCTCTCTTGG